>SDVV010018499.1:0-13746 GCA_016164225.1 Gammarus roeselii
TTGCAGATGTATTCCATCAAGGATACGCTGAAGTCAAGAACCCGTTCGGCAACACCAGGTAAATGTTTACATCTCCAATGTTGGATCGATCATGCCAATATCTTTGACATTATCAAATTTTATTCCCGTATGTTCTTTCCAGCAATTGATATAACCTATTATCATTTCTCAACAGTTCATGGTAACAACTCGATCCAAGGTGAACCAGATCAATCCGGAACTTCAAGGATGATATGGTATGTTTAACGAAAAATGTCGATATATTTTAGGACACTAATAAATTTTCCATGTTAGAGCAGTGTTATATATAATTTTTCTAAATACATATTTTTTCACGAGCAGACCGACGCAGCACCCTCCAGCGAATCACATCAGTCCGATGCCCAGTCTCCGCCCAAACTACCAGTGTCAATCGATGCCTGTGCCTCACTGGCCGCAACCTCGACAACTCCAATGCACCGTGAGGTTTAAAATGGGGAAAACAATGGAGAATACATCTATAGATGACAAGGACTGGGTATCAAACACAAAAGCAATCCAGCTGACAAAAAAAACTATTCTATCTGAGTTGATAGAGGATCTCGGGGTAGATTTACAAAATAAACGAGAAATACAGGAGCATCAAGGTAGTGGCTGGAGTATCAATACCGTAACCGCTGTTGAGCTCAAATTCTGCAAGACAGAGGCTTAAGGAACAGAACGAATGGAGGATTATGTTGACTTGGCTCAAAAAAATGTCCAGGCCGGTACCATATTGTCAACATCAAGACAAAAAAGAATAGTTGCGGATTGACAAGCATGATTGCCCATTTCCATTTACCTGAAAATACAAACCTCTCTCACAAAAGACGTGAATCAGAGTTATCTTACATCCCGTACAAAAATGCATATTTCAACTTTCCAAATCTTCCCTTGAACACACCTGTGACTTCAGAAGATTTACCAAATATAGAAAGGGACTGTGTAGTTAACATTAAAACATATCAGCTCATAGAAGAGAAGGAAGGTTATGGACTGGTCAGTGTTTACATAGGCAGTTTAGAGGCCAGTGAATAGCGCACGATCCACCTTGTGCAAATCTTAGATGTTATTCATGTTGCACTCATACCGTGTTTCTCTACATTTATGAAAATATTTAGACATACGAAAAATAGAGATAACTTTTGCTGTCCATTTTGCATGCAGGGCATGCACGAAAGCAAAAAAGCCGGACATGTAAAATTGTGTTCGTCCACTTCAGGATTGCAAAACATCAGTATGCCTGAAGAAGGCGAAATGTATCAATTCTCAGCCATGCATGCAACAACGAAACCCCCTGTTGTTTGTTATTATGACTTTGAATCTGTGCTAGAACCCACCCGAGAGGGAAAACATGTAGTTAACATACACAAGTTGTTCATGTACAGTTATACTCTTGTGGATAATGATGAGAAAATTGTAAAGCACAAAGTAGTCGATTCGACTACAGTTCTACTTGAGGAGATGGCGACACATCTTGTCAAGAATATGTTGCTGGATTATAATGAATACATGTCAACCTTACCATTATACCCTATCCCCGTCCTCACCAAACATGACGTAACAATTTTTGCGAAATCAGAAAATATGAATGCTGCGGAGACGCTTCTGGAGAACATGGTAAAAGGCGAGTACGCCATCATAACTATTACGGGGAGGGGGTCTTTGGACCCATTAGAGAAGTAATAAAAGGCAACTACTTTGGGGCTCTTTGTGCTAATTGTAACTTCAGGATCACTGAGAAGCTGCGTTATATGCCATGTATTGCTCGCAATGCATCGTCCTATGACAATAAATGTGCTACCAAAACAATCAGATAAAATGTTCAGCATCTCTGTCTCCTTGAACGATGACACGATCAAGCACGGTGTCAAGTTCATCGATTCGTTCTCATTCCTCAACTCAAATTTAGACAGTCTTGCCAAAAATCTTAAAGATAGTGGCCATGACAGGCCACTCCTTAAATCCCATCTCACAAGTCTCAGCTACAGTGACAAGGTTCTAGACCCCGCCACTCGAAAATGGCATTTCTGCTACGAAGCCATTACATCGGATTCTGTACTGGACCAAACAAACATCCCGTCGCATTAAGCCTTCTACAGTCAACTTCGAGGCAAAGGAATATCGGACTCTGATTATGCTGAAGTGATTGAAATGTGGCATGCAGCAAACTGCAAGATATTGCGTGACTACGTGAGCATATTTCTGCTCATTCACACGCTGCTACTAGCCGAAGTCTTCCAAAAGCTTAGGGAGACCATGACACGCGACTATACCCTAGATCCCATCCATTTTGTGAACATCCCTGGTTTTGCAATGCAAGCTGCCCTCTATGAAGGAAATATGAAACTGGCGCTGGTTAAAGATATCGATCTCCTGAATTTGATCGTCAAAAATACACGAGGTGGATTCGTGACGTTAACGAAAGGGCTAACCAAGATAAAAAATCCCTGATACACAGATTATGACCCTACATTACCCCGTGTCTTCAGCAGCAAAGTGGGAGTTCAACAGTCTTTATGATGGATGCTTGAGCAAACCCCTCATCATTGACGAAATCCTCAAGCTCACACCGGAAGAAATTCAAGCATTCGACTTGGTTAACACCAACTGTTCAGGCAATATACGTACATGGTCTGCATCGATACCCAAGTCAGCGCTGAAGTCGCACGAAAAACAGACGAGCTGCCACTCCTGCTATATCACAAAGAGATTACCTTGGACGATGTTTCATCCTTCACAAAAAATATCTTGGCTGACTCGGAACATCTCAAAAACCGAAAACGAGCAGATTGTAAGCTAGCTGCTAGTCATCTTCCTCAAACTGACTACCTTGTTGCCCTGTAACTTCAAGTTCTCCTCAGGCGAGGACTGAAAGTCGCCAAGGTTCATCGATTTTTCGTAGCAAGAAGGAGCCTTTCTTCAGAACATTCCTAATGAAAAGTGTCAAGAAACATCAGAAGTCTACGAACTCATTCGAAAGGTCTCTGGTTAAGCTGCTCTCAAATAGTATTTACGGCAAGCTATTATTCAACCCGCTCAACAAATCTACAGGCAAAGGTCATGTGTACCCCCAACGAGTTCCGAAAACACGCTGCCAATCCCCTCCCGAAAAACTGCTACGACATCGGCCCCGAAACAGTCATCATGATCCTCAAACAAAAAAATATCCAAATAGTTCATCCTCTCCAAGTTGGATTCTTCGTGCTTGAAAAGGCTAGAGCAAAAGTCTACAGCTTCTTCTATGGCACACTGAAACCACGCTACGGTGATAAAGTCTCGCTCATCTACTCGGACACCGACTCACTGCTGATCCAGTTCAAAGGCGGGGCTGACGTTGAGGCGAGAATGCGGCAAGCTCCACTAGCTGAATATATGGACTTCAACTATCCGAAAAATCTTCCCCAATACGATGAATCCAAGAAAGGACAGCTGGGACTACTGAAAAGTGAAACAGCCGATGACTACCCAAGTGAAATCATATGCTTGCGGCCCAAGTGTTTCAGCATGATCCTCGAGTACGACGCAACAAAGTCAGCTGCTAAGGGTGTCAATTACCGAGCACAAGCCGAAATCAAACATGAACAATACAGAGACATCCATAACCAGAAAACATACACGCATATCGAAACCATACACAACATTCGCGCACAAGCATGCCAGCTTCAAGCTGTACGCACAATTAAAAATTGCCTCAATAAATTTGAGAACAAGCGCTACTATCTCGACGCGTACACAACTCTTGCCTATGACCACCCTGATATTCCCAAAAAATCCGTTATAAATACACCTACCGTCCCTTAAAAGAGGAAACGACGTGACGTGACTGGTGATGATGTCGATGAAAAATGGATTTAACATGGAAGAGACGCAAGCCAGGTGAGACCGTCTTTGACGAATACACTTGCGATGAAAGCACCTCCACGTCTTCAGGATTTATTCCCTAAATCTAACTAATATGTATATATGTAAATAAAATAAAAATAAATGAAGTTGTTTGATTGTCCTACTAATTGGAGTATATATTGATGTCTACAAGCGGTTTGTTTCAGTATGACGTAGGACCCTGTGCAGGATGTAGGAACCGGAGGAGTTTTTTGCATATGTCTCATCGCTAGACAGTAGCCAATTGAACCACGACAATACGTCATCAAGTTTTACTAACAGTATTTGTCCAGGAATACAGCTACATGGAGAGTGGAGCGCAGGACTTGTAGAGGTATTCTATATTGACTGGTTCAAGATAAAAAAACATGATATACAATATAACATTGTAATCAACATATAATATTTGAATGCTGAAAATGACCGAATTGGGCATGGAAAAGCTTTGTTTATTCCTAACTAAAATATCTCATGAAGTACATTGGAAGAATACATTTCCGAGCTAGAAATCAATATCAGAAATATCATGAAAACAAATCGTTAGAGATGAAGGGAAATTGTTTGAATATGAAAAGGCCACACAACGCGTAAAATTCAATGCCTTTATTCTACAAAGCATGTCGCAACATAAATATACTGAAGCCATGGTGAATTGGTACTTTGTCGGAGATAGATTGACTGATTTATTGGGCGGAGCGATGTGTGAATATAATGTCGGTGAAGGTGGCGTAAGTGAAAAAAAGGTCATTTGTGAACGATAATGTACGGCACATGAACGTATAGTCTGATATAATTTCACGCAGTTTTATGGGCGACAAGCAAGTCAATATTCCTGATGTTATTCCTACTAATAACTTTTCTTCATTTACAAACGCCCATGTCAAGTATAAAAAATTACAACGTAGTCATATTGATTCCATTTCCATCGATCTACGTGATTGTATTGGCGGTGTCATCTCGTTCAAGGATGGTGGATCCAGTCTATGCGTATTGCATTTTAAAAGAAGCTAGAACCATATAATGTAACGCTGGATGTAAAAAAGGTCATTTGGCATCTAGCAATCGTGAGAGTGGTATATGCATATCAGTCGTACAAACAATACGAAGTTTTATTCGCGAAACGTGACAAAATACGCGGTGAAAGTTTACATGATATTGACAGATTCACGAGTCCGATATCGTACCAGAGGGGTAGCGGATTCTTCTCAACCATAGCCAGTCTTGTAAGACGCACATTGCCTTTTCTACGAAGAAAATTACTGCCTGCAGCTGCCGATATGGCTTGAAACATGGCACACGATTACTCGGAGCAGAAATATATGTGGGAATCAACAAAGGAGCATGGGATTGCCACACTCAAGAATGTTATAAAGAAAGCCATGGCTGGAGGTAGGATCACAGGAAAAGTAATGAAAAATCATAAATTGAAGAAGAACCACGGAAGAAAGATAGAGTCGTGTCGTCCATTAGTTAATTACTAATAAATACCACTGTTCATGTACCAATAACGTTAGTTTTGGGTAAGGTGCTATGCCGAAAACCTGCTTGGTGTATCATCTCTCAACATGACAGGGCTAGAAGCCACTACGGAAAACATAGATACAGAGTATGTATAACGTTCATACCGCGTAGATTTAACGTAGATACAGATACAGACACAAGGACGCATCCCCCAGAAAGGGGGGTGGTCGACGGCAAGGTGCACCTTTCACCCACATACGCTCACACTCGCACAACTTAGCCATTTGTCCTAAAAGGTCCGGCCGGTACTCTCGCAACATATCCTCTGGGTCATGAGTGCAGTCCGAGGATCCGTCGTCAGCAGCAGGGCCCGACAGTTTTCACTGACTTACCCCCGTCGAGTCATAATGACCGGCCTCCCCCCCTCCACCCACGACCATCCCAACAGCGGGATGCCAAAGGCGGAAAAGCCCTTCAGAGCAGCGTCAAAATCAACCACTCACGCCTGTTCGTTGCACGCTCTCTCGTCACCTCCACATTCATGTCTCGTATTCCTAACGCCTGCTTCACACTATCCATCCACTCAAACTTTGGTCTACCTCTTGGCCTGCAACCACTCGCCTCCGCATTCTTCATCACCCTTTCCACCAATCTCCCTTTATCCATCCCCTCCATGTGCCCGAACCATCTCAGAGCACACGAATCCACTCTGTCTTCCAGCTTCTTCACCATCCCTATTCTGATTCAAACCACGTCGTTGGTGATCCGGTCTCTCAGCGTTACTCCAGCCATGCTCTTCAAACATTTCAGCTCCGAAACATTCAACCCTCTTCTCTCCTCGCCTCTCACCCCCCAAGTCTCAGCTCCGTTGAACACAATTGTGACAACCCTCTCTTTGCTTCCATTCCCAACGTATTACAGCTCATTACACTCTTCAGTGCACCCAACACTTTACACCCTTCCTTCACACTCCTCCACTCTCCCGTCTCAATACCCGCATATCCAGCAACCTCCCCACCACTCTTCTCGATATCTGCACGAAATCCATCAGTGCTCTCTTCACCACTGCACCACGGGTCATCCTTACCTTTGTATACTTGTGGATATCTCGCTTCTTGACCAAACTGTTCCCGACCACCAACTCCTGCTTCATACACAGACCTATCAGGTTTTCTTCTATGTCATTTCTACCGGAAATACCATACCTTCTATTCACACTCTCCATCACTACATCTCCAACCCTCGCATTAAGGTCACTCAGTACAACTTCATTGAAATGACCTCCAAAACTCTCAATACTCACTCAGGTCAGTCCAGAATTCCTCCATCTCCTCTTCACTCCTCATGCTGCCAGGTTCGTAAGCACTCACAAACACATCTTTCTACGCCTAACATAACTTGCACCCACATCAGTCTTGAGCACACCTCCTTCTACTCGGTAACGCTACTAGCCAACCGATCGCTCAATATCAAAACCACCTTTTCTCGTGCCCAACCTTCCTCCAGGCTAGACTATCTTCCAGTTACCACACCAAACTCACATTCTCCCATACCTTTCAATTTTGTGTCACTCAGCGCAAACACATCAAACTTCCTCCTCACAAATATCTCACCAATCTCCTTCCTCTTTTCATCATTCGTAGTACAACCACACACATTCAGCGAACCTAACAATAGGGTTCGAAAAGGCGTGAGCCTCTCCTCCCCCCGCTGGTCTTGCCGTCTTTGAGGAAGGGTTTTACAGAGAACGGGATTCCTAGCCCCTTCGCTCCGCTCCTTTAAGTCGCTTTTTACGACACGCACGGGTTACGGTAGCACGATTCTACTCCCGCTTACGGAGAACCCTTTTAGTCGCCTTCTGCGACACGTGGTGGATACGGTAGCAAGATTCTAACGCCCCGGGTACAAAATCATAATAAGTAAAATACCTACTGAGTAAAAACATGTCAGGAATTATAAAAAATATGGCGTATAAGATAGATGGGTGCATGAATGAACAACATTCTCAAGTACGGCGGTGAATTATTCACCATCATACTACCCGATGGAAAGGCCCTTGAATGAATCGATGATGATGAGAAAAGTTACATTCAAGAGGACTTGATCAGTTTAACTAACTTTGACTTACTCTTAAAGTGACGACGGTTCCCACGAAGGGCGATAAGATCGTGAATGAGATGACGATGGTTGATAAATGTTGAGGTGACTGTTTCGTATACCAAGATGTTACACTGCGTTCTTCTGTTCAAATTCTTTCCAGATACGCTCGACAACACTGCTGTGAACGTGAGGTACACTGTGATCCTTAGCAGGGGTGCAGAAAGCACATGCACGAGAGCACATCTTCTTAAAGTAGAGCGTGTTCCTTTAGCATTTCCCGATTTTAGCCCAAGCGGTGCACATGTCCACAGCGACGAAGCAAAAGGGATCTTCAACGGTGCATTTAACATAAACTTAGCGAAATCAAGGTGACCCTAACAAGTAATGAACTGTCTTAACGTAGATACAGAGTAGGTTTAACGTAGGTTCCGAGTAGGCTCAACGTAGATATCGAGTAGGTTAAATGTAGAAGTAGTAGTAGACGTTACTTCTGTTTTCCACCTGAGTTCCAACGCGAAGTTAATGCAGGCTCCCCCGTAGGCAATTGAAGAGTGGCAGGGTAGGTGCAACGCAGATTCCGAGTAGGTTTAATGTAGATTCCGAGTAGGTTTACCGTAGATTCCGAGTAGGTTTAACGTAGGTTCCCGATGGGTTTACCGTAGGTAAAGAGTAGGTTTAAAGTAGATACCGAGTTGGTTTAACATAAATACAGAGTAGTTTTACGTAGATACAGGGTAGGTTTAGAAAGAGCAGTAGCCGATTCCGCGCTCTACCGTAGCCATAACGCGAAGTCGCCGCTCACCACCCTGCAGGGCCCCTGCGGGCGTATAACAATACATAGTTATACAACTAATACAAAATAGATATCGACGCACCTCGACAAGCCTTGACGCGACCCTCGCCCTCTGTGTCAGTAATCTGCGAACTGTATTTGATTTGATTTTAGCCTCATTTCCACCAGAGCCTCAACGTGAGTCATTATAGGCTACCCCATAGGGCTCAATGATCATGGATTCAAGTAGGCTCGCACACCTCTGTGTGCAAGAAAAACAACGTTATTAAAGTTAAACTATTTGAACATTTTAGTCGTGTCAGACGCACGCTAGTGCGCACAAGAATAACGTTTAGACGAAACGGACCTCCGCTTTCAATTATTTAGAACTTCATGAGTAATTTGTACACACGCCAGTGTGCGCAGATAGTATCGTCGAAATTGGTACAAGGTCCACGGCTACACGGACTAAGTCAGCTCCGACAGCAACGCAACACGAGGTTCACAGCTACGCGGTCCAGTTAAATTACAGTAGTTTTCATTTTTCAGGTAAGATGAAGACTCAGACAAAACGAATCCCCGCCTCCAATCATTTAGCACTTCAAGAGTAATATGTACGCAAGCTAGTGCGTACAGGTAGCATCGTTGAGACCGATACGAAGTTCACGGCTACACGGACAGAGTCTGCTCCATCAGCAACGCATCACAGTAAATTTTATTTATTCGAGCAAGATAGACGGAATGAAACCCCACACCTCCAATCATTTAGAACTTCAAGAGTAATATGTACGCACGATAGTGCGTTCAGGCAGCATGGCGTTGAGGCTCTGGTGGAAATGAGGCCCAAATCAATCAATCAGGCAGCATCATCGAGTCTGGTACAAGGTTTACGGCTACACGGACAAAGTCAGCTCCGGCAGCAGCGCAATAGAATGTTTACAACTACACGGCCTAGTTCGGATACATTACAATTAATTTTTCAGAAGATAGAGACTCAGACAAAACAAATACCCACCTCTACCCCCTCAGAACCTCAACGAATAATAAGTACGCGCGCCAGTGCGCACAGGTAGTATCGTTGAAATTGGTACAAGGTCCACGGCCTCACGAATCAGATCAACTTCAACCGCAACGCATCACAAGGTTTATAGTTACGCGGCAAAGTTCAACCACAGACATTACATATAGTCCGCACACGCGCAAGCAAGCGCAGACTATAAAGAAACGCTTATTCACAAAATCACAAACAGGAGCTCTCGCAGAAGTATACTAGTATTTTTATACGACAGAATTGTGGAACGGTAAGTGTTTAGCCCGTCATGAAAATAAAGGAAGTCGGAGGCAATAAAAAATGGCCGATAGACACTTATCAATGGTCGACCGGCTTGTGAGTTCGCCCGACCCATGAGGGGTCTAGGGTGTTGACCCAAAGTGACACTCTCCAGCTACTCAGTTGAGTGGGTCTGGGAGACGATATATTAACAATTACACTTCCATACACTGCCCTTATGTGTGGGGAATGACACATACATATATGTCTTTATTTATTTAATAACTCAGAGAAGCCCTTGAAACCGGCTTCCAGGTTTACTACTCACACACTAATGTCAACACTCACTTTCTAACATCAATCTACTCGGGTATACATATGAATAGATAAATAGAGAGGATGCTTACAGCCACAAATTATCATTATATCCAATAAAACGACCTCTACCGTGATCAATCTAAGTTTGATCGATATCAACAAAACATTATATTACTAACACAACTTATATGAGCTACTTCCATACGCGCTCACCCGGGTCACACAGTCGGGTTTTGAAGTTGCAAGGAGAGAGCGGAAAGTGCTCACTCGTGTTGTTTCCACAACTCCTGGCTTCTCCTCTTTTTAGAGTGGTCTTCTACTAGTCCTTGAAGTGGATCCTTCGCGTATTATCTTTACAGCTGAAGAACGCTTTGAAGACGATAATCTTTCTTTTTTGTAGTCGTCTACTGTTTTACGGAAGAGCGCTTTGAAGACGATAATCTTTCTTTCTTGAAGTCGGCTACTGTTTTACTGAAGAACGCTCGAAGACGATAATCTTTCTTTCTTGAAGTCGGCTACTGTTTTACTGAAGAACGCTTGAAGACGATAATCTTTCTTCCTTGATGTGATGTAGATACACTTAACCAAATTATGTTCTCTCGGACAAAGAGATTTTACTTCGATGCGGCGGGGTGACTTGACGAATAATACGAGCAGATGTGCGTTTTGTGATGACTCCTTCACATGCTGAACACCAAAAAAGCCCCCGTTACCTGTCGACATGATCTTATATAGACTAAACGTGACGTCACAGCCCACAGTGCCCCTGGCAACACCGTGGTGAACCTTCAACATAGAATGGCGCATTATTTAAAAACTAGACGTAACATAGTGGCTTTGAACCAACCTCTTATCCTCAACTACGAACGCTTTCCTAAATGAACGCAATCATTAATGTCTATTGTTTTAACCACTACCTATATGTACTGCAATGACCTCGTAGCTTGCCTTCTCTACACAACAATGCCACTGTTTACACAACAGTCGGCCGCTTTTCCTCAGCGTTTTTTCAATAGCGGCGAGTGCAACCTGCTTCGATTATCATCCCTCGACCGAAGGGCAACTGCCTCTGGTTGCGCTGCAACCGCTGTAACACTGCAGGGACTAGAGCCCGTAGCCTGCAGAATGTACATGTAGACTGTAGAAATTCTGATTCTCGCTACACCTCCCATTTGTACCTGTACTCGGGCTGTCAGTCGGCAGCACGGGTCATTCCGAACTCTAGTGGTCGTCATCCGGGTCTTATGGTGCGGATGGAGTCCACGTCATGGACTTTGGACTCATCTCTCAGCTGGTTGTGGCTGTTGTTGATAGAGCGAGAGTCTTTCAAGGCCAAGGGCGTGTCGCCGCCAAGGTCTTGCCCAGTCAGCTTGTTCGCCGGATAGGAAGTTGCATCATCCTGAGTAACATGGCTGCGATCAGGGTTGATCCGCCTCTTGTCTCCTAAAATGGTTCCGTACAAATTGGTTGCGAGCATTGGCACTGTGTGGTTGTAGTCTCTGTAGACGCATGCCCGGGGTAAACCCAGTCTGCACCTCTGCCAGCCTCAAGCGCGACTCTTCCTGCTGCTTTCCCATTGACACGACACCCATATGTGGACATAAGTTTCAAAGGGATCAGAGCGGACCTGGGAAATTTGGAGCGTATTGTACAACCTGATGAATGCATCGGCTTTGGTAACCTGTGAATGGGATGGACAATAGGTGGGACAAATGCTACAGGTCACCTGCATCTTTGCCTGCAATACTTTAACATAATGTATACGGCCACGAACACTACCAACAACAAGGCCATCAGCGTTATGCTGCCTATCGATCTTGGCCTGAGCGGGTGAGCAACAACCGGAAATGGTAGGACATCGCATGGAGCGAATCTGTGATCGCTACCTAATGGGCCCGGGTCACTGACAACGATCTCAACGTGTCAACTAGTTGTTTGGCTCTCTCGAACATACTAGCAGCGGATTGTGCGACGAAGGACTTCGTGCGATACTCCACTCGCACCACCAGCTGTCCTTGAACGAAAGTTGCCGTACCCTGGTTGACAAAAATTTCCTCATCTCCAGGTACATGCACCATATCCATATACCTCCCCGGTCCCTCCCCGTCTTGAGACGACTGACGTTCCGTAAGGGATGCGCACCAGAAGGAGCAAGGGCATGAGTTGCAGGACCAACATCGCCTACGCAAAACAACTAATTTTTCTTTCCTAATTCTAACTTACACACTAGAACAATGATATGGGTAATAAACAATTTCTACGGATGCTGGTTATATTAATTACAAGATGGCCGTACAGGTTTCCTCAACAGAAAGAAACGTGTTCGTCGTCGAGAATTTGCAGGGAACGGGTAACAATTGGTCCACGTGCAAATAGAGGCCTATCCATGGCTTCCACTACTAGCACATCTATCCCTACAGGGGTGTCCGGGGCTGCAAGAGATTTGGGAACAGGTGTTCCCTCCTCCCGCCGTCAACTCCCGCGGTTGGCTCGTTCAACCCCTTCACATGCGTCCTCCCAATAACATCAGCGAGACCGCCGCTACGTGAGGTAGGCCACAAGGCAAAATGTCGTCTAGATGGACTTTGCGCTCCTTACATAAATGACATGTTGCAGAGTGAAATTGTAAGGTGAATGTATTTGGTAATACAAATGGTCCTTCCCATCTGGGTGACAGTTTGTGGCATTCAGTTAGTTTCGGATGATATTTGGCGTAGAACCTCTGGTTCAAAACTAGTTTTTCGCGAATATTTTTAGTTGATTTGTATCTATTTTATGCATTACCTTTTTGTTTAACTTGAGTTGCATATTCCCCCCTTTATTATTTATATAATGGTTTAAACCCATCTTTACAATACGTCCGTGCTATCCAATTTCCCAACCCTCCATTGTATACATATTTTATGCGAATGCACAGATGATACTAGTTTAAATAATATTTGTTCCTTATAATCCGAACCGGCCCCTAAAGATGAGCTACGATGAATTAATTCTGGATTCATCAATCCCACGCTATGAGTTTTTTTTATACGATTTTCAATAATATATATTTTGAGTCATGTTTTGCAACATGAAATAGTTACAAACCGGCCGCCGACAAGAGATGGGCTGTCACAAATTTATTTTATCTCTCGTTTCGCTGATTTAAATAACACGCATATGAAAACTAAGTTTGATATATTATAGCTACATTTGCATTGAAAACCCATTTCTAGACAATAAAAATGAATGATTCAATAAAAATAATACTAACACTTGCGCCATCGAAATTGTACAGAGGCTCAAACAGTTCGGGACCGTCCCCATTGCTACGTGTTCCCGGTCGTAAGCGTACAGAACATAGTGAGGATTATCACCAATAGTGTTATAACGTGATGTTACTAAAAAATAATAATTTCTGGGAGGAACAAGCCCCATCCCGGGACGTCTGAATTCGAATGAAACATGGCCCAGCAAACTGCTCTGCAAATTAGCGTTTGTAATACGACCACGGTCCAGTACACAAAAGTGTATGGTAGTAAATACATGTATATCGTAAACTCAACGTGACGTGACTATTGCATTTTCTCCAATAAAAGTTTTACTTTCGAGTTAACAATCTGTGTACTGTTGAATTTCTGATTTCGTCAGGCAACTATTACATGAATGTTCTAGACAACAATTAGCTCTTCTTTATAAAATTATACATAATCTATTCAATTTAATATATGATGATCGCTTGTTATTCATTCAAGTTCGAAAACGATACACAAGCTAGAGTTTCTATTGATATCGAAAAGGTAAAAAGTCCCATGTCGAGCGGGATTAGAACCCGAGACCTTGATCTTATGAGTCTGAGACTGATACCACCAACCATGAGATACTAAGAATCTCACAGAGTGATGAAATATATAGTGTTTTATTCAAGAAAACAGCATATATA
>SDVV010018500.1:0-13746 GCA_016164225.1 Gammarus roeselii
CTTCAAGAACAGGTCATTGCCAGTACTCCTGAGTGGTTTGGTAGAGCCATTGAGAGAAGAAAATTACTGAGAAAACTTTTGGGTCAAAATGCAGAATTAACCTGGGGACAGTTCCTGGAGGAAGCGGACAGGCAGGATAAAAAGAGGAGAAGAAGCCTATGTCAGGAGACTCCAAACTCTAATCTTAACACTATCAAGAAGAAATGTTTTTTTGTTGATCTGTGTGAGGGGAAGTCTCCTGAAAGACAGTTTGCTACCAGAGTTTTCAAGAACTCCAGGAAAATAATCAGAAACTGCACAACTAGTCTTCACTGTTCTTATTGTAACCGTAATGGACATCAGCAGGAGGATTGTTGGAGAAGGCACCATTCCTGTCTTATATGAAGTTAGATATATTTTTTGCACATATAATGGCATCTGAAAGTAAATGACCCACAAAAATTACACCACAGCTAATTTCAAAATGCGTAACTAATTTTATAATGACCCAATATTTATAACACATGGTGACAAGTCTAGGCCTAAGTGTTAAATACCCAGGAAAGATATGTTTCATCACATTTTCATATCAAGATAACAATACCTTACCTAGCATGACTTGTATTCATGTTAATGCAATAAGTTTGCTATTGAATTGACAAAATAATTTTTTCACCTGTTTGATCGTATTCCTAAAAAATTGTTTTTTTTTGTAAGATTAGCTCATTTACTGATACTTTATGGTCATAATTAGTTTAGGATGTGAAGAAATTACTTCCAGTAAAGTTAGATTGCAATTATTGAAAAAAAAACTTTGTTTCCCGCGGCTGAATCGGGAAAAAAATCCTTCGACAGTTGGGTATGACGTCAGCAAAAGACGAACATCAAAAACACCTGTTACAGACATAATATTTTACTCAACATTTTAATTGAAGCAACTGTTATATACTAATATAGTCATGCTCTTCTGATCGATACCTTCAAACTGTTATTTTGCGTTTCAATTATTGATAAATGGGGGGTGCGTGCGGGAAGTCACCCCGTTTAGGGCCGGGAGTCACCTCCGATTGGGGGCCATAGCTCGCCGCACGGTGTTTTGTAAATAACTTCTTTTAGGTTGATGATAGAATGTTGAAACCTAGGGTGCTTCATTATCATTATAGTAGCTATACACACTGTAAATATGAAATTTCTGGGCCGCATACTTGATGCTATTCGATTCCGGAACTTGAACAAGCAGGTCTTTGTTAGTAAGTATCAGCTACTTGTAGAAATTTGATAAGCGCAGAGAATTTATGAAAAATCGTCAAAGTGAATGAGTGTTTTTGAGGTCTCTGATAAAATTGTTTTGGAAAAATCAAAGTTCCTCAAACTTTGATGCTGGGGCAAGAGTTTCCATTGGATTAGAGACAAATTTGGTGATGATACCTAGAATAAGTTGTAGTTTGTTGCATAGGAAGAATTTTGGAAAAAAAAATCAAACTTGTCTAGATATACAAATGTACAACTGCAATGAGTCACCCCTGGTAAAATAAGTCCGGGATGACCCCCGCACTTTTTTAATGATGTTTTTTAATGTTTGTGAGGTTGTGTGTAAGTAATCACTTTGTTTACATGTTCCTTATCTATTTACAGTGATTGGTCATATAATATTTGTGTCTCTAGTCAAGAACTGTCATGCCCATATCATATGCAAAAAACACAAATAGACCTAGGCCAAAAGCAGATAACATTCAAGATGCTGTAGCCAAAGTAAATGCAGGCATTTTAATATGAAAAGCCGCTAAAGAGATAGGAGTGCACGAGTGGACATTACGTGACAGGGTGAAGAATCGGCAAATTCGACAGAAGCTTAGCAGGCAGACAAGCCTACCCAAAGACAATGAACGAGAACAGGCCTTCTTGCTGTCTATCAAGTCCAAGTGGGGATTTGCATCAACAAGTGATGAAGTGCAGAGGCTTGTTTGTGAATATGTTACAGACAACAAATTTCTTTTCAGCTACTTCACTCAGTTGCATAACAACCATCATTTGCTAGCTACCTTTCAAAAATGTTAGCAAGCTGCCAGATTGCACAATTGGGCACGGGGTTGAAAACATTACGCGCGTTTTCATCGCCGAATATTAAGAATCGAACCAGCTGTGCACCTGAAAATATGAGATTGGCATATCTAGACCTTTGCGTGCGCTCGCAGAGTATGTTTGTGGAGTTACGTGCGCCACGGTCAGATATATTCAACACGGAGAGCTAGAGTTGCGAGCGCAGCAAAACAGACTGCAGAATTACATGTGTGTAGAGTTTGAGATGACCGCCCATAAACGTAAGCGTCTTTCACCAACCAGGCGTCATACAAAACAGAAAGTAACATTTAGATGGTACTCTTTCTTATGGTAGTTATAAATCATAATAACAATACCTGTCAGCTGTTAATAAAAATTGCCATTACTAATAATGCTTATTTTTGCACTTCCGCTCCGCTGTATTTTCCATGTATGTTGCAGCAAACTTGTTTACATAACGTGTGTGACGTCGGTGTTCGTTTTCATCTATTGTCAAAATGCAGTAATGTTAAATTGTCGTTCAAACTATGCAGAGCGAAATTCAATATTACAGGTTAGCTATTGTTGCATTCATACCAAACGCTGATGCGCTTTGTCTTGACTGATATTGCCCGTTGTATTGTGAATCGTCAATTTTTCAATCTCCCGCTAAAGAAAATGCGATAATGTTTTTTGTTCGTTTCTCTCAGTAACCGATGACGATCCGGACTGTTCGGTCTTAATGATGGTGATGCGCAGTGGTTAGGAATCTCTGTGTCAAATTGAATTTATATGCTATGGAGGAAAATGCGTGCATGAAATTTTAGCAGAACAAATATTTTTGAAAAACTGTTTACGTGCGATTTACTGTCTCCGCGTGCGATATTTTGAAAGGTGTCTTCACGTGCCCTTCATCTCAAGATTTCACGTGCGCATCACATATTTCTCATCAATGTTCACGTGCGCTGCCTGCTAAATTGTGCAAACTGGAGCTACTTGAGCCTTCAAACTAATCAGCTTGATAATCAGAATTTAGTGTTTCACCATTCATCCAGTGCTGTCAGTGTCTGTTCAATTACTTACAATCATTAGCAAACAGTGGTTCTATTTTACTGGATGACATGCCTAGTGAGGACTAGCCTAAGGGGTTCATGGATAGGTGGAACCTCTCAGTGAAGAAGCCATCAACGCTGGAGAAGTCTAGGAAAATTGTATCAAGCAACCCCACAATAATTTACAGCTTCTTCAACCTTGTTGAGGAGATGGAGGAGAAACTGAAAATTGTGGATTGTCCAGAGTGTATTTGGAATGCGATGAAACTAACTTGTATGTTGACGCGCAGTCAACCCGAGTGGTGGCACCAAAAGGAGCCAAGGCTAGTAGAACAACATCAACCAGCAGCCGCGAGCCCATCACCGTCATAGCAGGAATTTCTGCAGCAGGTGACAAAGTTCCTGCTCTCATAATTTTCACAGGGAAGAACCTAATGGCCAGCTGGCATACTTCCAATCCATACCTTGGCACACAAATTGCCAGGTCTGACTTGGGTTGGATGACAACTGACATTTTTTACGACTGGTTATGCAGGTTCTGTAAAAACGTCTCCCAGTGCCACTAATGCTAATTCATGATGGTCATAGTAACCACATCAACCTAAAACTCATCAACAAGGCTTGCAAAAATCCTATCACACTCTTCAAGCTGCCGCCTCACACCACAAACCACCTTCAACCACTGGAAGTGTGTTGTTTCAAGCCGCTCAAGGCGCAATGGGATAAGACAATCGCTAAGTGAACAGCAGAACACCATGCACGTAGGATATCCAAGCCAGAGTTCATCAAACTAACCGGTCAGATATGGGAGGACGTCTTCACAAAGGCAAACATCAACTCAGCTTTACAAAAGACTGGCAGCTACCTAGTAGACCAGAGCATCTACCCTACCTCCCAACAACCTCTAATACTGCAACTAGGAGAAAAACCATGAGTGAGATGGCAAATTAACCCAAAAGCCCAGGTCCTCACAATGGATTCATTTCAGAAAGAAATAGAAAAGAGGCTCTAATACAACGTAACGAACAGCCAATGAGAAAATGCAAACAGAACAAGTAAAACGAAGCGGTGATGGAAGAACTTGATGACATCATGGGTGAAAAACTTTCAGAACCTATGGCAACAAGCACCTCAGACAAAAGCAACACATCAAACACAACTATAAGTGAGGTATACTTATCATTCAAGAAACGTCGTCACATTAAGATTATATAACGTCCAACAAAAAAAATACTGCCTAGTCATTTGGAAAGCCTCTTTGCTATGTTGGAAAAGTTGTTCATGGAAAGAAGGCAAGTGTCATAGTTAAATTCATGAAGAGACTGCCAAACCATCAGTACACTTGGCCACTAAAGGACCAAATGGAAGAGGTACTTCTAAAACAAATCATTTGTGGTCCAATCAACATTGTTGGCTCTCTGCCCTTTACCATAAAGGCAGAAAAAGACCACAGTTTACACTTAAAGTGAGAGGAGGCAGCAGCAGAGAAGGACTGGAAAGCTGAGGCAGAAGAGGACTAAGGGACAGCCAGAAGGGACTAAGAAGTGACAACAGAACAGCACGAAGGAACAGCCAAAAGAGACTAAGAAGTGACAACAGGACAGTACTAGGCAGCAGAGGCAGAAAAATATCAAGTTCAGCCATGGTTAAAGAGTTTCAAGAAGCCATGACAGAGTGTCGGACATCATCAGTGTGCTGCCCATCAGTTAGTTTTATTTGATCAGTTTGGAAGCAGCCCTAACAGTGTCCTTTCGTAGCTTGTGAACATTTATTTGTAGCTAGCTGTCCATGTCTCAGCACAACTCCAATTTCTTGACCTTCCTTCACCTCCTTATGGTCAATATTAAACTAATTATTGTAGTAACTAGATGCCATTTCATTTTGTTTTAGTCAGATAAATCGCACAGACCAGCAGCGCATGTATGAGCACAACTGTTGGGGAACATGAACATTCCTTCGGATATCAGAGTTCGTATTTCAATAATAGCTCGTCGATTCCATGATCTTTTCCACCTGCAGGGAACATTAGTCCATGACGACACACACTACTGTTGGGGAAAGTGAACATTCCTCCAGGTATCCTAAGTTCTTATCTTTCTGTTAGAAGTCATTTACAATGTCAGCGGCAATTCCCATAATGTACGGGAGGTCAAGTTCAAAGTAAGGGATGATTCCCGTGGGTGCGGGGAATCACCCCAGAGTGTGCGGGCAGTCCCCCTAATTTAGGGGGTTCAGGTTGCCCCACGGTTTTTCGAATATACCTTTTTTTTGGTCAATAGTAGAATGTCAAAACTTACAGTAGTTCCTGGTCATAATAGTAGCTATGCACATGGTATATACAAAATTTCTTGACCGCATCCTTTTTGAGTTATTTTAAAGTATGCACAAAATGTGGGGAGTTACCCCGGGCGACGCTATATCAATGGCACATACTATGATGCGTTGGGCTGGTTTCTTATTGTTCAGGCGTTTGTGGATTGCTCGAGTGAGGAATGTGGTTGTTTTTGTTGTTGTTGCTCAACGGAGGAGCCACGGCCATAGCATAGCCTAAGGCCGAGACCCCAGCAACGTGTGCATGTTGGAAGAGTGTTTCAGCAGGTGCAAGGCACTATATTAGGCCTGCACCCATGAAGACAATGCTGTCTTGAGAGTGCTCCTGCAGGTACTGCACCAACGAGATGTTATGGTGTTATGGGAATCCTTGGGGTAAAACCAGCCCTCTATGAAAACTATAATAAGCGTTCAACTATATGCTGTTCACCCTAGAACAACCAGCAACATATGGCAGGACCATATAGTGGTTGTTGAACTAGTACACTGCATTGTGTTCTGTAGGGTTAAACTATAAAAAAATCTTCATCCTTGACTGTGAAGATAAAGTAAACAGGATAGGAAATAAATATCAGGACATGATCATATAAATAATGGATAATGAATTTGAATTATTATTGTCACAGTTGAAACGAGTTGGAGATTTGTCATTATGCACACAAATGTTATTCCAGTAAATTATTCTTTAACAGCAGGTACAAATCCTATGAAACACACTACAGGAATTAGGATGCTGACGAGGTTGACAACATTGTTATATTTATAACTTCCATATTTTGATGTTATTATGCCTGAACTGGCATTCAATAATTTGATGCTCAATTACTGATTTAGCTACAGACTTCCTCAATGATATTATAAGGGCAGCTTGCCTCTCATAGCTATCAAAGTGAGTATTAAGTACTGAATAATTTCATCCCAGGAGCCGTTGGCGGTGACAGCATCATCTGGCGTCCTCGGATGCCTTGATTGTGCTCTCCCTACCTTATCAAGAATAAGTTTTGATACAATAAAACATTTCGATTGGTATGGCTGGCAATCCTGCTCTACCGCTTGTTGCTGAGAACCATCATTTATGTGCTCGCTCCCGCTGTTTCCGCCACGTCCAGATCAACGAAGTTAAGGACAGCATTAAGCACCTTAGAGAACCTACAACTTTGTTACCATGAATTACAGACAACAACTCTCATCTCTTTGTGCGTGCTTGTTCGGGATTTCGTTCACTTACGTGTCCTCCGTCATAGTTGTTTACATGCAGTTGCGATACAATCAGGAACCTCGCACATACTGCGTATTGCGTCATATCATAAATAGTGTGATCAAAATGCCAGAGGAAGCACGGTTCGTGCATACGGCCTATCGAGTCATATCTCATAAATAGTGTGCCAACATGCTCGATGAAGCACGGTTCTTCCAAATGGCCTATCGAGTCATATCTCATAAAATATTGTGTCAAAATGCTTGAGGAAGCAAGGTTCTTCCAAACGGCCTATCGAGTCATATCTCATAAATAGTGTGTCAACTTGCTCGAGGATGCACGGTTCTTCCAAACGGCCTATCAAGTCATATCTCATAAGTAGTGTGCCATCATTCTCAAGGAAGCATGGTTCTTCCACATAGCCTATCAAGTCATATCTCATAAAAGAGTGTGCTCAAAATTCTTGAGGCAGCATGATTCTTCCGAACGCCCACGTGGTAAATTTAGGAAGCTTGCACATAATGCCTATTGAGTCACATCTCATAAAACAATGGGCTCAAAAATCTCAAGGCAGCAAGGTTCTTCCGAACGTCCTTGTGGTAAATTTAGGAAGCTTGCACAAAATTCCTATTGAGTCCCATCTCTTAAAATAAAGGGGTCAAAATACTTGAGGCAGCAAGGTTCTTCCAAACGCCCCTGTGGTAAATTTAGGAAGCTTGCACAAATCTCCATGGTCATTGACAGTAGTGATCTGTTTATGCAGACATACCTATCATTGGCAGCCTTTTCTTCACTCCATCAGCCCTATTACAACTTGCTGCAAGAAAACATAATATTCTAATTCATAAATATACTTGCAGGCATGACTGAGTTAAAATCATCGGTCGACCCTGACCAAGTCCTTTCACATAGAGCCTTACCTGATAAAATGGAACAATAGATGAAAACTGTAGTCGAGAGCATTCAAATGAATACCATGTCATTCAAAACACTAGCGAATGCATTGTTTCCTAAAACTGAAAATTGCATTGCAGGCCTCAAGCCCTCTCTTGCTGTCCAAATAACCTAGAACGCCCTCGGACCCTCCAAGAGATATTGCTACTGGTTTTAAACACATATTGATACAGAGTCAAGCGCTGGCAACGCTGACCTGCCTGAGTTTTTGCCACCCACTAGGGGAAACTCTGAGCCTAAGAGTTCCTGAAGAATGGGGGTTTGGTCATTAAATGTATTCATTTGTACCCTGATGGACATGATAGTCACACATAAATGCACCAGACACCTATGGAATATCAATCTTTTTTCTCTGTTGATGATCAAAATTTTTGGTTGTATCACTTTGTATTCAAACTATGTCATGGAATAATTATTTACATTTACAAATGCCTTCACACAAATTTCAATTTCCATATGCCTTTCCCAACTTGTAATGTTTATGTTGGAGATGAACACAATAGTCCAATCCAGTTGCTGTGAGTCATCAGAGCCGGGGCAGAAGCCCGCTCGGTCTCTAAAGAAGCCTCCTCAAGCCTTGGTAGCTGCAAAGGAGGAGGAGTTCTCTGCCTTGAGCTAACTAGAGTGGGCCACAAGTGTTGGCTCAATAGTACTGCAGGTATGACCTGTTATTGGCAACTTACCTTCCACATATTGGACCCCCTGTTCTCATGTTGTTGATTAATCCCTCAATATTGCTGATATTGCTCTAAAGAAGTTGTGACAAACCAAGTGACCAGGTAACTGAACAGCTGCTTGGACTTGTATGGCTAACTATAAACTATTCTCCACTATACTTTGATCTCCAGGCTTATACCAAGCCCATGAAAACCTCTTACAGCTTTCAAGGGTAATCCCATGTCTGTTATGGAGGATACCTCAATCCAAACTGATTTCAATGTGAGGTTGCTGCTGTAATCCAAATGTGCACTGACTTACTTCCTCCTCATTTTCAATAAAGACATCAGGAAATCTAGAGTCAAGAGTCTTCTCTCTACTACAGCCAACAATGTAACCAAAATGTGCTAAGCTTCACGCCTGCCTTTGGACCATCTTAAGTGGCAAATTTATTGAGATTTCTAGGCCCAGTGCATCAACTGTGTCCAGCCCTTGAGTGGCCAAGGCTGAGGCTGGGGCCACGACAGAGGTTGTGACCTTTAACTAAGCAGGTACTTCATTCAGTCTTGTTACCTAGCCTAGCAGCACCAACAGATATGTTGGGGGATAAGAAAATATCTTAACCAATTGATTTGATAAAAGGTCACAGAAAATGACAAATTCAACTGAATCCATGTTCCTCTGTTCATACTTTGTCTTTAGTCTTAAAGTTACCTCTTATGTGAATTCAATCAATTTCTTGTGCAGATATTCTGGTTGAAGTTTGTATCCAGATCCTTTACTATCATGAAAGCAGATTGGCAGGATAAAATGATGATTTCTCTGTCCTCCTTCAATAACCATGTCAACACAGTTTCTTTCAGAACGGCGTGCATTGTAACACTCAAGTAACTTCTTCCCTGATGATTTCATGATACATGTAGATCCCAGATGCCCTCCTTTTTCAGTATTCACTTACCATAGTCAAGTAAAAGAATGATGTGAATTCACAATTCTAGGTAATAATTTATTGTGCTCCTCTCTGATTTGTCTAGCTCTCACAAATTTTTGGTTTTTGGAAATGTTTCGACCATTAATCATTCACCTCGCTTGTTCCCGTGCCATATACTAACTGCGGAGTGTCAAAATGATTGTAAAAATTGGCCCCCTGAATCATTTGACCCTGGTAGACCATAGTTGAGATATTATTCAATTTGCGTCTTAACGCTCCCGTGCCAAATAATAACTATCTACAAGTGTTAAAGTCTCGAAAACAATCTGAAAAAAAATCCATGGCTCCAAGCATCCAAGCTGATCGGACAAGGAGGTGGACTGCTCGCTGCCGTGAGGATGAGTTGAGCAATTCCCTCATTATTATGAGGTCCAAAGCCACAAACTGTTTCAAGTCAGGAGTCCTTTTCAAGAAAGGTACGTTTGTGGAGGTGTTTGATGAAAGAGCAGGAAGCTTCTTCAAGCGCATCATTGAAAAAGTTGATTGGATCAAGTTTGAGTTGACAATTTATTTTGTGGGCTACAACAAGCGATATGACCTGGAGCTGCCGAGGAATTCAGCCCTCCTGCGCCCCTGGCCCTTACAGCTGGCTGGTGGCAGTTTTGGGGATGTTGACCGGCTAGCTCCGAGTATGGCTGCTTCCTCAACACCTGTGAAGGAGTCTGGCGCAGCTATTGGTGCGGCACCTTATCCTGGTGCTGTGGTTGCAAAAAGCGACGGGATCCCGCTAGAGAAGGACGGGATCCGGCAAGAGGAGGAATCAACGCCAAACTCACCTTGTATTGTGCTCAATGACTGCCTTGACTTTGGTGCTTCCAGGGTGCTTGGTGGGCAGGTTGTTGCTGGTGCTCGGGGCAGCAGTTCTGCGCAGGATGAGGCTGGTGATGGCTTGGATAATTCAAGGGAACTTTGTGCTTTTTGTGGATGTCGCTTGACTGTAAAGTCTATTGAATGTCATGACTGTGATGTTTTTTTTCACCCAGTTTCAGAGTGTGTGGGTCTGAAGAGAGGTGTGATTGACGGACTTCTGGAGGAAGGAGGACATGCAATTACCTATCAATGCATTCAGTGCAGGTGTAGCCAACATGATGGGATGATTTCTGTTGGCAGTATTGACTCCCTAGTTGGTAAGTCTGCCTTTAGTCAACTGGTTGTCACGGTTGGTGCTTTGTGTTCCCAGGTTCGAGGGCTGATAAGCAGTACACAGGCTGCCCAGAACCACAATTATGCACCTAATGCTTCTGAGCAGGCGGCACCTGAGCTTTTTCCCAGGTCCGCCCATCTCAATGAAGTTGTTCGGGAAGAGGTGCGGGAGGTCCAGGAGCAGATGGAACGGGAACAGAATGTAATTTTAAGAGGCCTTGGTGAGACGGTGGGTGATGTAAAGACTGGTTTTCAGGGCTTGGTGAGACGTCTGATTGGGTCTGAATGTGACTTGCATGAGGTCCATAGAGTAAACGGACAGATTGAAATGTTCAGAGCAAAGATCTATGACGACAGTGCAAGGAGTGAGATTCTGTTGAATGCAAGGAAATTGAAAGCTATGGACGGGCGTGAAAGCGTATTTATCCAGAGGGATCTTACGTACAAACAACGCCAGGAGTTGTTCAGGAGGAGGAGCCAGCTGTGGGCCCAGCTGCGGGCAGGGGAGAAATGTGGGGCTGGTTCGGCTGTAGTCTGTGGTGCTGGTGGTGCCCGGCAACGTGGGGAGAGGGGGCTCCCGGCTCCTGTTGCAGGTCGAGGCAGTTATGCCAGGGTGGTGACCCGCACTGCTATTGGTTGTGGTGCTGGTGCGACTGGTGGCGGTGCTGCTGCTGCTGTGGCTGGTCGTGGTGCTGCTGCGACTGGTCGTGGTGCTGGTGCGGCTGGTCGTGGTGCTGCTGCAGGTGGTCGTGGTACTACTGCTGTGGCTGGTCGTGGTGCTGCTGCTGGTCGTGGTGCTGCTGCAGCTGATAGTGGTGCTGCTGCTGCAGCAGGTTGTGGTGCTTCTGCTGTAGCTGCTTCCTCATCTGGTCGTGGTGTTGCAGCTGGTCATGGTGCTTCTGTTGCAGCTGGTCGTGGTGCTGCTGCATCTGGTAATGTTGTTGCGGAGGGTGGTGGTGTTGCTGCAGCTGGTGGGAGTGTTACTTTGTCTGACTGTGGTCCGGCGGCGGCTGGTCACAATTCTGATGCCGATGGTTGCGGTGTTGTTGCGTATGACTCTGGGGCTGCCGCCAGTCGTGATGTTGCTGTGACTGGTCTGGGTGGTGGTGGTGCTCCTAATCGGATTGGTGGGGCAACTGGGTCAAATAATCAGAATTTTCTCCTGCGCTGAGCTCCAGCAGTGTTTTAAGTGATTTTAATTGTTGTTAAGTTGGCCATGTGAACGTCAACTCACTAGCTAATAAAGTCGATTTTATCTCAAACTTACTTTTAAAGCAGGGTATTCACGTGTTGGCTGTTAGTGAGACGTGGTTGTTGCCTTCGGTTGCATCATCCTTCATCGACATTGCTGACTACAGTTCCGTCAGGGGAGACACGGATGGCACAGCTCGGAAGCATGGATTGCTGCTGTACCTGCATAAGGACATATCATTCTTGATGTTTGAGGTGCCCATTCCTAATGTGGTGGTTGTGCACCTAGTTGATTTTGACTTGTGGATTATGGCTGTTTATCGGCCTCCTTCTTCTACAATTTTAGAGAATACCGGCTTGATGGACTTTTTACTGATCTTTTGCCCTGGCAAGGAGATGATCATTGCAGGTGATTTTAATTTACCAACAATTGACTGGTCCTAGGACCTTATTGGTGACTACATCCGGCCAATTGACATGCAATTTTTAAACTTTTTCTCATCTCTTGGACTTTTGCAGTGGGTAAGAGAGCCTACTTTTTACTCTCTGACAATGTACTGGATCTTCTTCTTACATCTGAGGATGATCGTGTTGGTGAGGTGTTTTTGTTGCCGCCGCTGCCTTGCTGCCATCATTCTCCTGTTGTGTTGGAGTATATCTTCAGTGGGGAGGGGCTGGAGCGGGTGGCTGTGGGGGAGAGACATATTTGGCACAAGGGGAATTATGGCAGAATTTCGGAGGCTTTGTCCCAGATTGACTGGGGGCTAGAATTTATCTTTTTTTTCGGTGTGTGAAGATTTTTCCTTTCTTCAGTCTGTCTTGTTGTCCCTCATTGATAAGTTCATACCTCTCATGCCTGTTCGTGCTGGCCCCCCATGGGCCATGAGGGCGCCCCCTGCTCTTGCTCGAGAGAGATCAGAGGCATGGCTTGCAAACAACCGGGTCAGAGGTGCAGAGGGTCGCAACTCAGCCAGTGCTCTTGAAAGATTACACATATTTAGTGAGCTGAATAGGCACTATAGAAACTTTTCTATTGACTCCAGGAAGAATTACGAGTCTAATTCACTTAACAGGCCTGATAACCGTCAGCTGTTTCATGCTTATGTGAGAAATAAAAAGATTGGTCGTCTAGCTGTTGGTCCTCTCCGCTTGCCGACGGGTGAGATAGTGCAGGATCCTGGTAGATGTGCAAAGTCTTTGCTGCTTCTTTTTCGGGAGTCTTTGTTAGTGCAGCTCCAACCCACCCAGCCCCCTTTCCAGTTTTTTGCGGGGAGTTGGGCAGATGTTGACTTTCCTAGGTTGGGGGTCCATCGTGTCCTTTCTGCTCCTAATCCCAGTTCCAGTGTAGGTCCAGATGGCCTCCACCCACATCTGCTAAGGAACTGTGCTGTTGAGCTGTCCCTCCCTCATTGTTTTATTTTTCAAAAGTCATTGAGGACGGGAAGGGTCCCTGAAGCCTCGAGCAGATCGTTGGTTGTACCAATATTCAAGGCCAAGTCCCACACTGATCCTCTTAACTACAGGCCTGTGAGCTCGACATCAGTTTGCTGTAAATCAATGGAGAGAATGGTTGTATCACGGTTGACTGAGTAGCTTGAGAGCAATAATATTTTATCACCTCATCAGTATGGTTTTCGGAGAGGCCGTAGCACTGAGGACCAATTGCTGTTGACCTATGATGATGCTGGAAGGTGGATTGATGAGGGATGTATTGTGGATGTTGTGATGCTGGATTTCTCGAAGGCATTTGATGTGGTGAGTCATGCTGTGCTCCTGTCCAAATTGGAATCGTTAGGCGTTTGTAATTTTTTACTAGCCTGGATCTCTGCATTCCTCTTTGGCAGAATGATGAGCGTTTGTGTGAATGGCAGCGTAAGCAGCACAGTTGCTGTGACGAGTGGTGTGTCTCAGGGTTCTGTCCTTGGGCCGCTGTTGTTCCTGATTTATATTAATCATATATATCTTTCTTTGGCTCCGAGAGTTGGTACTAGAGGTCATGGGTTGAAGCTGGCGTTTCCTCATCGATCATCTGATGTCCGCAGTAGGTCCTTCAGTGTGAGATGTGTTGGTGTGTGGAATGGCTTGCCTGCTGACATAGTGCAGTTGACAGATATTACTTGCTATAAGCAAGCCCTTGCTGATCTGATGTACGAGGAATTTTTAGATTTTGACTAGGCTGATGAAGTTTAATTTATTTGTAGGGATGTGTG
>SDVV010018501.1:0-13745 GCA_016164225.1 Gammarus roeselii
TTTTATACGCATTAAGGGAACATAATGTAGAGCGCAGAATCATGCGTTAGGTATGGCAGCAAATAAAACAAGCCAAAGTTTCTCTTACTTCTTTCTTCCGTCATATTCTCCTTTCCCTGCAGTAGAGCACGAAGAAGAGTGAAAAATAGGTGCGTCACAAAGAGACCAATTTTCAAAAAAGGGGAAAAAAAGTGTCCCGGAAATTACCGTCCAATTAGTCTCACCTCAGTCATAGACAAATTGATGGAAAGTTTGATCACGGATAAAATTACAGAATTTTCAGGATTAAATCAGTAACTGTTAATAGGTAACTGGAATTTCAAGACGCAAAATCTCCGATTGACATCATTTGCCTCGACTTTTAAAAGGCTTTAGATAAAGTTTCTCACAAACGCTAGGTTAGTAAGTTGCACAGCATTGGTATTCGAGGTGAAATCAATAACTGGATAAAATGCTGGCTCACGGACAGACGACAGCCAGTCGTGCTTAATAAAAGTTTCCTCAAACGGGGTAAAGTTACAAGCGGCGTGCCCCAAGGATCTGTGTTAGGTCCAGTTCTTTTCATACTATTCATAAACGATCTGGACAGCAACGTACTCCCAAACATTAGTAAGTTTGCAGACAATACCAAGCTAGGAGGAAAAGTGAAACCAAACTCGAGTTTGAGCAGATCCAATTAGACGAAACAAAATTGTTGAATGGTCAGAAAAGTGGCAAATGAAATTCAATGTCGACAAGTGTGAAGTTATGCACATTGGTCACCGAAAAGAGAGAGATCTAGGTGTCATCATTAGTAACGACTTGAAAATCAGCAAACAATGTAACGATGCCGTCAAAAAAGGCGATGAAATGTTAGACATGATATCCCGCACATTCTCATACAAGAGCAGAAATAGTATACGCATGTTATACACTGCATTCGTTAGACTGCACCTTGAGTATTCCGTCTAATTTTGGTCTCCATACTCCATCCATACCAAACTGATCCTTTAGCTGCGCAATAAATCGTACGAAGAGAGACTGCGCAAACTCCACCTTAATTCGCTAGAGAAACGTAGAGTCAGAGGTGAAATGATCGAAGTGTGGAAGATTATGAAGGGCGAGGAAAACGTCGAGCGAGCAAGCCTTTTCACTTTAGATGCGAATGGAGTGACCAGGAAAAATGGTTACAAAATTGTTTGGCAAGCGTTTCACGCTCGATATCACGCGCAAATTCCTGCACGTATAGGGTTGTTAAAGACTGGAACAGATTTCCCGCGAAAGTTGTGAACAGCGATTCAACCGAAACGTTTAAGTCACAGCTCAACAAATTCTATCAAAATCGACACTAAATAGATCCCTTCTATAGTTCTTTCATCAGTATATTCGTGAAAATGGTATCCGGCATTGTCATCCATACGGTTAAATTAGCGCTCGGCATTAGCACTAGCACGATAAAAAAGGTGCCCGGCATTGGTACCTGCTCGTTGCAAAACGGTGATCAGCAATGACACCGGTCAGCATTTGTGTGGCTTTCTCTTCAGGTGCTGATTTGAGTTGTTTCGAGTATCATCGTTAAATGCTATTTCCATCTACAAGCTTTCCATTTCTTGCTCTATTAAAACAGAAAATACAAACACAAAATGCTATCCTAGACGTTCTACTTTAGAACTAATCTTCTGACTAACAAGAGGCAATCCAGTTTGGGCCAAAATCCTGTTGTTGTCTTCTTACACTCGTAAACACTCGTGATTAGTGCTGGAGACAAACAGACCTTAAAACGAGTGCTTTCCTGAGTGGGAGTGTTCAGTTCAGTTTCTTTGACCAGAGCAATTGCGATCGTCACAGACTTTGTTGCAATGGTGTTACTTGTGTCAGATTTGCACTTACGTGTAGTGCTCGCATGGTTTGATATGATAATATAACAGCGATATTCCATATATTTCTTGAAAATTTTCCAAACAGTTGTGTCATCCACAAGGTATCCTAGTAAAACGTACCACCCTGTATCTTATTCAAATCGGATTGTATAGAACATGACCTTGTAGTTACGTTGGGGCATTTCCTTTTGATGTTGTGACCAAACTTTATGTGTGTGCGTTCTTAACTATGGCACTAACCAGCGTCGTCTAAGTTTCACGTAACTTATTATCAAATGAACACTTTTCAGTGCCTCAACTAATGCACTGACCAACGTCGTCTAAGTTTCACGTAACTTATTATTACATTAACACGTTCAATTTATTTTGTTTAGCGGCGATGAGGTTCCATTGGCCAGAGGAAATCATCCCTAGATGTGCAACCTTTTCATATCCGTGCACACCGTTCTACAAAAACTCCTGTTTAAAGCCAGCTTCAACCGAATTTCACCATTACATATTCCAGTCACAATATTGTACATCTTAAATCTTACTGGCTCACCAAAATCTTCTGACGAGCAGGAAAAAACATCGGGCGTAGGTTACTTACCTCTGTCAACTTCGTGAGAGCAACGCTGCTATAGTCAGCTAGTGCACCATCCAGTTCACTAGTGCATCAGCCATGGATGCTACGTCGAACAGAGTCCGATCATTTCTGCCAACTCAGAGCATATCATCTGCATGCCGTACATGATCACAGAGTATTATGTTCACAATTGTTACACTCACATTTTCTATTGGTCAGAACCGTTAAACATTGAACTGCACCGTAACGGGAATTTACTGGGAAACAGCCGGTGCAAAGGTCCGAGAAGAAAACCTCGTACCACGAGCTACTTTATTGGGACCGTCCTGTTGTTCTACAATATACAATTTATTTCATGTCACTTTCATTCATCTCAGATGTGGAGGAATGGTAAGACAACAGCAAAAACTCGTTCTTTTATCCGTTTTGTTGATATTGAGTGGATGTCAAAAATTCTCGAAAAAGATAATAATATAATTAAAGATCTCCACAAAGTATTATATAATAATAAAAAAAAATCCGTTCATTAATGCATAATTCCTTCCTGCTCCAGTTCCTTGTTGTTGCAGTGTTTGTTCTTCTCGGCAACCGACGCTAGTGTTTACCGTTGGTCACCGTCTCGGCCTCTAATGAAGACTGATCGCCGCGGGCTTGCTTTACTTGGACTCTGAAAATAGAGGATCAGGCTTATCGATTCCTGCCCATTCCTACTCTTGGACATTCCAGTAAAACGTGGAACTGAGCAGAGACGAGAAAATCTAAAGACATTTCGACTGAAAAAACAAAAGGTAAGTGAAATGGACACACGCACATTTTAAAAATTCTCATTTGTTACGGCAAGGTGTGAATTATTAAGATTTTCTATAATTCATGACATAGAAATCTTATTGAATTACCACTCCAGAAAAATAAATGCATTTGAATTTGGAATTTTTCATGTATTGAGGAGTAACAAATATACAATTTCTAACTGATCATATGTTAATATTAATTTGTGAAACATTGTGTTCAAATTTTATGAAAAGTATGATGACTTATCTAAACGGCGTTGCATGTAATTGTTGACTTCCACGGATGCAATGATCACTCAACAATATTCGTACGAGTCTTTTTTTGGAGAGTGAGCCAGTCCACACATGTTATGATGGCAACCCTATCATGTGATCCATTGACTGAATTATTGATGCGAAGTGTAATTTCTTCTTCGGTAGAAATGGGTTCAATTGCTTGTGTAAAACAATCAAATATTGTTCACTAATTCTCAATCTTCACCGAAGAAATAACCAATGCTATTTAAAACAATTAATCAAAATTTACTGTTATTTGTATTGTAGATGAATACATTTATAAAATGAATAACTCCATGCAAATTACTTCGTCATTCAAATACATTGCTATTTTTTTCATTAGGCTTTTATATTTCAGTTAAATCGTTAATGTTTATTTATCTCCGACACTGTTCTTGGCCCATTTTATCGTAAATATGGAATGATTTGTACCCAACTAAATCCTAGGACTTTAGCATCTGCGTTTCGTTTACTTTGATCCTAATCTGGAGACAATTGAAATCGGCGAGACTTTGTCATTTGAGTTGAAAATGGCTTGAACTTTATGATAGTCGTGGGACCTTGCTGATATGATAGTCGTGGGACCTTGCTGATATGATAGTCGTGGGACCTTGCTGATATGATAGTCGTGGGACCTTGCTGATATGATAGTCGTGGGACCTTGCTGACATGATAGTCGTGGGACCTTGCTGATATGATAGTCGTGGGACCTTGCTGATATGATAGTCGTGGGACCTTGCTGATATGATAGTCGTGGAACCTTGCTGATATGATAGTCGTGGGACCTTGCTGATATGATAGTCGTGGGACCTTGCTGATATGATAGTCGTGGGACCTTGCTGATATGATAGTTGTGAGACCTTGCTGATATGATAGTCGTGGGACCTTGCTGATATGTACCTGATTCAGAATCGTTTTACCAATGGGAATCATGTTCTTAAAAAAAACATTTTTACACCAATATTTTTGTAAATGGATCGTTGTTATTCGTGTCAATAAATCGAGATTTATCAGAAGCATCATATATATCCGTGTTTTTTACTATATTATAATGCACAAAACAAAATGAACTCTGGAGCCATTCCTTGATTAATAGCAATTTAATCAGCCCTGATACACGCGTTCGATGTTCGCTCTCAATTTTCGGCGCGACAGCAATAATGGTGGGTGAATTTTAGGAGGTAAGTCCACGTGCCGATCTAATTTATTTTATAAAGATGAGAGTACGTTATTGCGTGGGTCTATAAATGTTAGGAATGCCACATGCATCTGATCTACATCAACATTGATCTTCCACTGATTCTTCTATTAGTCGTTGGATCCTTATTAGATGGGCCAATATCATCGTACTGTCCTCCTCCCCCCCAAAATCTGCATGCACAATGGGGCTGACGAAGTCATTTTGCCATAGGCTTGTGTTCAACGATCAATTCTGTGTAAACGCAACTTCAGACTTGTTTGACATCAGCCTTGAACGTGTGTAAATTCAATACAACGTAGGTTTATTAAAATAACTTCAATATGAAGTTTAGTAGAGGCAGACCGAAACATTTCCTCATGTGGATTGAATATGCTCTGGTTAGAAATGGGAAAATATCTCTAGAAATGTGTGGTGGATTTAAATGGAAGTCAAAAAATAAAAAGCGTCCAGTACAAATATCTGATCTAAAATATTCTCACCACCGCGGCCTACCCGTAATAACTCGTCATTTTTTATCCCATTTTTCAGAATAATTGTCCACCTCTTCGCACCTTCGCACAACAGTTATTGGCACCAAAGTAGGAAATGGCAACACATGTGACGGATAATAAAATAACGCGTTCTTTCTACACTTTATACTGAGTTTATACTGAGGAGCAGACATGGTCTTCTTAGTAAAAACAATGCATGTAGTGGCATTGAACCATCGCAATCTATGGTATTGCACTGTCAAATAGAGCGACATAAATTTGTATTACATGTAGAACAATACAGTTAATAACACACCAGTTCAATAATAGTGTTCAGTTGTTCATGTTCAGGAACATGTGCGTTATTGACTGAGTATATTATTTTGCACATATCCACCATGTTCTCTTCCATTGTCGTGCTAGCTCCATGGCTCGCCTAGCAATGCAGCTGTCATCAGCTGCTCCACTGTAAGCACCGGGAAGTTACCGCCTAAATAGCTTCAGATTACAGGCTTCAACAGCAGACCTGCCAGACGGACGACACGAACATGGCTCTGTTCGATAGCTTGGGCAAGAATTCTTATGCTATTGATCCTGTAATGGTGAAGCTTGCAGAGCAATAGCATTTTGACCCTTTGTTCACCGGTTGGTATAAATAAAAGAAATATCATTTATGCACCAGATGCTTCATGGTATTCTGTTATTTTACAAAGTGAAACTCAAATCTATACAAAAACGGGGTTACTTCTTATCGAATGGAAGGTTAGGTTACAAATGAAATGGTCTAGCTCTATGGAAGCAATGAGGACATTCACTTTTCAGCAACAGCTCAAAACATTTAGGAGACAAACATTTTTAAATTTGTTTCATGTCAGTTTCATTGCATATTGTCCAGAGGTATGAACGTTTTGCTACCATGAGACGTGTTTTACTTGTTGTTGCGTTACATCACCTAAACGAATTAAGTAACGTATACCCAATTCAATTTATGAATATATTCAGAAGCTTGACAACACGTATACCAATTCTACTCGATCTTATTCACAGATGCAAGGTGTGTTAGAGTTCCGACTCTGAGTGAAACGTAGCACGGTCAATTTAGATGAATACAAACAAGACCTTCAGCAATAGACTAGCGACAACATACGAACAATCACACTACTCCACCGATTGCGAGTGTTATAGATAAAGATGGAAATATATCATACAGGAGCGAGTGTTCGTCCACATGCAGAGGGATCGTTCATGCATAGCTTTAGCGAGAAGTGGAAGAATGTGGCGCGGTGGATTGATTGAATGTGCCGTGGTGGATTGATTGAATGTGCCGCGATGGATTGATTGAATGTGCCGCGATGGAATGATTGAATGCGCCGCGATGGATTGATTGAATGTGCCGCGATGGATTGATAAATGTGCCGCCATGGATTGATAAATGTGCTGCGATGGATTGATTGAATGTTCCGCGATGGATTGATTGAATGTGCCGCGATGGATTGATAAATGTGCCGCCATGGATTGATAAATGTGCTGCGATGGATTGATTGAATGTGCCGCGATGGATTGATTGAATGTGCCGCGATGGATTGATTGAATGTGCCGCGATGGATTGATTGAATGTGCCGCGATGGATTGATTGAATGTGCCGCCATGGATTGATCGAATGTGCCGCGATGGATTCATTGAATGTGCCGCGATGGATTGATTGAATGTGCCGCCATGGATTGATCGAATGTGCCGCGATGGATTGATTGAATGTGCCGCGATGAATTGATTGAATGTGCCGCGATAGATTGATCGAATGTGCCGCGATGGATTGATTGAATGTCCCGCAATGGATTGATTGAATGTGCCGCGATGGATTGATCGAATGTGCCGTGATGGATTGATTGAATGTGCCGCGATGGATTGATTGAATGTGCCGCGATGGATTGATAAATGGGCGCGATGGATTCATTGAATGTGCTGCGATGGATTGATAAATGTGCCGCGATGGATTCATTGAATGTGCCGCGATGGATTGATAAATTGGCCGCGATGGATTGATCGAATGTGCCGCGATGGATTGATAAATGGGCCGCGATGGATTGATTGAATGTGCCGCGATGGATTGATTGAATGTGCCGCGATGGATTGATTGAATGTGCCGCGATGGGTTGATTGAATGTGCCGCGATGAATTGATTGAATGTGCCGCGATGGGTTGATTGATTGTGCTGCGATGGATTGATTGATTGTGCCGCGATGGATTGATTGAATGTGCCGCGATGGATTGATTGAATGTGCCGCGATGGATTGATAAATGGGCCGCGATGGTTTGATAAATGTGCCGCGATGGATTGGTTGAATGTACCGCGATGGATTGATTGATTGTGCCGCGATGGAATGGTTGAATGTACCGCGATGGATTGATTGAATGTGCCGCGATGGATTGGTGAATGTGTCGACCGATTACCAGACTATTCCATGAAGTTACACGACAGAAACTGTCCTATTGCAGAACGACTCAGAGTTTAGCTTTACCACTAACACTGTACACAGTGTGGACCAACATTCCACACTGCAGTCACTGGCGTGTTAATCAACACTTCTGTTCAGTAATGGCAGGGTTCCATTCTGAATTGCTCGATTCTAACTTGGGTGGCCTTTGTGAGAATGTCCAGCCGACCATCTACAGATCCCTTTGTTCTCCTTAGTCCCGCTAAGGGCTACAGCTCACACATATTATCTCCAACCGACCATCTACAGATCCCTTTACTCTCCTTAGTCCCGTTAAAGGCTACAGCTCACACATATTATCTACAACCGACCATCTACAGATCCCTTTACTCTCCTTAGTCCCGCTAAGGGCTACAGCTCACACATATTATCTACAACCGACCATCTACAGATCCCTTTACTCTCCTTAGTCCCACTAAGGGCTACAGCTCACACATATTATCTACAACCGACCATCTACAGATCCCTTTACTCTCCTTAGTCCCGCTAAAGAGCTACAGCTCACACATATAGAGTAGAATGGAAACTTAGTTCATGATCTAAATTTATCAGCACCCTCAACAATGCTTCATCAATGACTTATTGCAGGTCCAGCAATCCCTCTTGGATGGGTGCAGTACGACCGTGTGTAGCGGCCGTTACAAACACCTCTGGCTTGTTATCCGCTAGCAATGACTGCAGACGGTCCAATGCCTGGCGAGAGAGGTGTGATGATTGTTACTGCATTTGCCCTGGCAATGGTCATCCAGGGCAGTCAATCTATCAGAACCTATAGCTAGTGTAATGACTTAAGCTTCGGTGGTCTGACTACTGTGTAATTCGGTATTTAGTGTTCGGGGAACGACGAAATCGATAGCGTCAGTCACAGGTCCGCAATTCTACATAAAATGCTCGTGTATAAGTGCCAAAACTATTGTGGCTGTCGCTGTTTAGTCATTTATATTTTATTGAATACTCCCTGAACTGCCACAGCAGTAGTGGCCTGGTTGGAGAGTTATTCTTTCTTTAGTGCTCATGTCACTGCTAAGTTGGGGTTGCCTGACTGCTTGATAATTTATCAACTGAGCAATTCAGTTTGCGTGGCCTCCACATGCTTCTCTAAGGGGCCGACGGCTAACTAAGTTTACAGTGACTTTATTGGGATGAATAATGCAACGGTTTTAGAATATGAAAGACGAAACAACCAACGTGCCTACTCTGCATTATTCAACAGGCTGTTTATGAGTATCGTACTCAAAGACATAATAAATACGAACCGCATTGTTTTCACATTGGGAATTTGGAAGTTATTCATCCACGTGATTCATTTGTGCTGAATATGGCCAACGTATTTTTATTATTTTTAATCACAAATGAATGGTAACTCACGCGGGCTGATACTTCGTCGCTATTCATATGAGTCTCCGATTCCTCATGATGGCGAAATATGATCATCAGTTATATTTAATAAACTCTAGTTATGTGCAAATCAAGCACAATAAATGCAACTTGGACGCAGGAACACGCCAAAGGGGTTCCAAAAATGTTCTTAAAAAGGAACACTTAAGAATGACAGAGTTGCCCATTCGAGTGAAGATGTGTCGAAATAGCACATTGGAGCATACAAACGTAACATATTTATCATTTTCAGATCATGTTTACATCTTTACGTCCAAGAAACTACAAAAATATTTTCGGACAATGCAGAGTAATTCGTGAAAAGGTTCAACCGTCGTAGGTACAACCGTCGCAATTGATTGTAAGCTCATCAGTAGAGTGACTCGCAATCGAGGTGCCTGCTTCTGAATTAAGCCCAGGTAATGACGATAATTGGTGCTGCTAAATGAGCATCCTAGTATACCTTTGTTGTTCACGACTTTAGTCTACAGATTTTAAAAGTTTTTGGTTCTTATAACTCTTTCCGGAACTCAAGTCGAGTAACTGGAGTGTCGTAAGTCGGCAAAGCCGGTAGCTTTTTAGTCGTGACACTAATGAAAGTGTCGTGTACGACATTCATGTCTCCCGTGATCATTGTTATGTGTGTCTCACGATGTGGCATGACCACGACATGTTCACGCGCTCAGGGAAGATGCAACATGGAGACAAGGGTTATCAGATGTAAAAGGCTGATATCATTGTGGGTTGTGTGTTCACACGTTACTTTCAGAAAGAGATGCTGTAATGAGCCAGCCGTACACTTAACAGCTGAACATATCTTATTTATGTGAAACCTTGCATAATGGAAGCGGGTTTGAATTAGGACAGGCGTCGGTCGCAAGGTTGCATTATTTCGATTGGAAGTGCAATGAAGACAGGCGTCGGTCGCAATGTTGCATTATTTCGATTGGAAGTGCAATTAAGACAAGCGTCGGTCGCAAGGTTGCATTATTTCGATTGGAAGTGCAATCAAAACAGGCCTCGGTCGCAAGGTCGCACTTTTTCGATTGGAAGTGCATTCTTAAGATCTTATTTATGTGGAAACAATCCGAATAAATCATTCCTTTACATTGACTTCCCAAATACACGGTAACTGGCTTTGATATCTCCTCATACTTGTTGGTTGCCTCCAAACTGTAGTTTCCAGTTTCTAAAAACGTTTTTTGGAGTCGAACTTTTCCAATTTACAATCCACTTCCACTCATCACGTGTGGAAATGGAGAAAATATTTGGTTGAGACTGAGATTTAGAGGTCCATCTTCCTGCCTTTTTGATTTTTAAATGCCGATGCATATTGTTTTAGTTCAAATTAATTTCTTGCGGAAATACTGTTCCAAAATAATGTTTGGTGTAGCGCATGATTTCCAAACAATGTATGGCGTCTGAAGTAATTCTTTCACTCAGGGAGATGTCCTGAAACTCAATGTATCACCATGCAGGTGTGAATGAATTTCCCGACCGGTATTTCGAAGACTAGTCAGTTTGTTTGCGGATTTTTATTCTCAAGTCAAGAATCGACATCAGACACAGTCAGTCTATAAAAAGGCAACGATGAATTTCATTACGGTGTTCTGACGAACGTGTGTCTGATGATGAACATGCGTGTGATAAAACTGGAGAGAAATATTCGATGTGCTCCAACCAAACTTAGTAATCACTGGGTGAAATGTGTGTGAAAAAGGGATATGATTGATTTTTTATACGCGTTTTACTTGCAGAAATTTCCTCCGAATTTGGTCGGAATGACCGCAATTCACTTTATCCCACATACGTGTGCACTTTATCCCACAGGTTATCGCAGGAAATCATGCGTGTGCACTTTGCGTGATCGACACACAGTAAATGTTCTCGATCATATATAATTTATTCATAATATGTATCTGAAACCTAAAACTTTGAGTTATGTGATATGCTGTTATCATTTCACTTTTTTAAAAGTTGAATTTAAAATTGGTAAAGGAAGATCATTTTATTCTTCGTTCATGAAGAAAATGTTATAAACTATGATATATGATACTTACATCACGAACAACCGCAGTTCATGCATCGATCGTTACAAAAAATAAAATAAAAACATTGTAAGATCTCTGACATATAATGAAAACGTACTTAAAATTTCAGAACAGGGCTAACTTTCCATCTCATTACCGCCTATTGCACCTCATCCTTACCAATGCCTGCAACAATTGATGCACCCAAAACTGAATTCCGCTCACCACCCCCAAAGTCAACAAATTCAGCCTATCAATCTTCAATAATCATCAACTCCTCAAAATTCGAAGTCCATTTTGTTCATATCTTTCACCACCTCTTCCTACCTGTTCTTTTCCCTCAGCCCCTCCACTTACTTTCTGATCATTTTCTTGTGATGTTCAAATTTCTCCTCAAAAGCCCTCCATGTTTTCCTATCTTGTTCCGCCCCACTCACAATCTTTATTCCACCAGTAGACGATCATAAATTCTTGCACCCTACTCACTCAACGCCCACACATCTAACAGCTTCCCCACCACCGTCTCAAAATCAACACAAAATTCCTCCAGCGCTGAATAAACCACTGCACTTTACACATGTGTACTTGTGGATATCTCCCAATCAGCTTCCGTTCCTGTATATTTCAACAGGAACGTCAGACCTCCGTACTACATTTTCCATCATGACGTGTACTACAGCAGGCAGTCGACTTCTTAACCCTTCGCAGAACCAACCACTGGAAAAATACAGGAACGTCGCCAGGACGCATTGTATCACTATCGGATTACATCCTCCCTGTCATTGTTAGATGTCTCAATTAAAGGAGATCACTGTAACTCCAGCTCTGCTGCAATCACACCATTCTGGTCAAACAGCGTCGTGGAAGACTTTTTTATGAATTCATTTCAACTTACTGATAAATACTATCCGGAAGACCGATACTGCTTTTATCATTATGGTAGGCTTGGATGGCTCACTAAGCATTAGGATATCTACGGCTCTGTGCAACCTCATTGAGCTTATATTGGCCTGGGGTATTTTGGAGTTTATAAAAAAGAACTGAGTTACTGGATACGAAGTGGAAACGCGAAATGTAGGTACTCCTTCCTCATCAGATCACACTGAGGAGAAAGAGGGAAATATTAGGTACGATCATTATGCTGCTACCTTTACTTAATATATCAGTAGTTCAGTGATGTTCAAGAAAGAGGTGATCAGCAGCGTCGTAGAATGCCAAGCCTGCCACGGGGACATGTAACACCTTAATTGAGTGGACAATTATCGTATTAGGATACCGCCCGGTGACTGATAACAAATTTATCTAAGTAGCAATTTAATTGTACTTAATTTCCAACGACGGATAGTAATTGCCTATTAGACGAGGCCCACTACAACAGACTAGTTGCAATGATTTAGTGAGCCAAGTAAGATTCGTGTCAACGAAGCAAGAGCGCGGTCTTGGGGTTAGGCTCGAGGATGGACAAACGGGCGACCGATGCCCGAGATCCTTGGAAGACCCATTGTGCAAAGAGCGGTTTATTAGTTACTTTTTTACAGTTTGGTAAATAACAACTGTAACATTGATGGAACAATAGTACAAAGTATGATTAGTCAGTTATTGAACAACGGAAACATGTTAAAATCTTATCATATGTATCTCAAATTTCGGTGAATGTTAAAATATAGCATGTTTTGAAGGCCATTCGACAGTGGCTGAATACTTCTCGCAGCCTCGGAGATAACCGTAAGGGTGGTTACGGTGGCTGGCTGGATACTTCTTGCAGCCTCGGAGATGACCGTAAGAGTGGTTACGGTGGCCAACGAACAAATTGCTGCATTTATTCGTAGCTTCAAACAATTTTATTCCCGCTGACATTTAATGGTTTGCTTGTGTAACAATACTTTTATAATTGTTCATTCCCATCTTTCTACGTTCCGTGATGTGCAGAGGTGTAATTATCCAGTCTTTGATCAGATAGTCCTGCTGATCAGTGAGGTAAGTATCCCGTCTTTGATGAGATAGTCCTGCTAATCAGTGAGGTAAGTATCCCCTATTTGATCAGATAGTCCTGCTGATCAGTGAGTTAAGTATCCCGTCTTTGATGAGATAGTCCTGCTAATCAGTGAGGTAAGTATCCCCTCTTTGATCAGATAGTCCTGATGATCAGTGAGTTAAGTATCCCGTCTTTGATGAGATAGTCCTGCTAATCAGTGAGGTAAGTATCCCCTATTTGATCAGATAGTCCTGCTGATCAGTGAGGTAAGTATCCCCTCTTTGATCAGATAGTCCTGATGATCAGTGAGTTAAGTATCCCGTCTTTGATGAGATAGTCCTGCTAATCAGTGAGGTAAGTATCCCCTATTTGATCAGATAGTCCTGCTGATCAGTGAGGTAAGTATCCCCTCTTTGATCAGATAGTCCTGATGATCAGTGAGTTAAGTATCCCGTCTTTGATGAGATAGTCCTGCTAATCAGTGAGGTAAGTATCCCCTATTTGATCAGATAGTCCTGCTGATCAGTGAGGTAAGTATCCCCTCTTTGATCAGATAGTCCTGATGATCAGTGAGTTAAGTATCCCGTCTTTGATGAGATAGTCCTGCTAATCAGTGAGGTAAGTATCCCCTATTTGATCAGATAGTCCTGCTGATCAGTGAGGTAAGTATCCCCTCTTTGATCAGATAGTCCTGATGATCAGTGAG
>SDVV010018502.1:0-13745 GCA_016164225.1 Gammarus roeselii
TATATATATCGAATGTTAATAACAAGGAAAATTATTGGCTTTATCAGTTTCAAGATACCTAGCTGCTACTCCTGCAAGGATTCTAAAGATGGAATATCCATCTTCTTCGTGGAATCCCTTTACAATCTTATATAGTGGTTTTTCGATTACGAGCTATCTTATTTATCTTGTGTGGTTATGAGGAGAGATAGGATATCACCTGATATCAAAACCTGACTTGCGAGTTGGACGATGCTTATATGTTGATCAGTCACTTACTTTTCTTGCGATATTCCTATTGCTCACTTTGAGTAGGACACATTTGTGACCTTCCCTATATCCTTATAAACATTAGTGACCTAAGCATGCCGCGAGTCGAAACAATTCCGGAGACTGAAGATGATTTGTCAATGACTTGATGCAGCGCTGGATGCTGGTTTGACGTTCGGTGCCAGAAGGACATTGACTCCAGTGCACTAGAAAGCCTTGACACTCTATGCTAATCTTGTGATATCCCAATGGTATCATCTTGATGCTAACAATTGGAAACTGGCTCTTGCAAATTTCCCTGTGAAATCATTTTAATTAATAGTTTTAGAGAAAATAAATTACGGTAACCAAGATTTGTGACAACCTAACGAAATATTTTGTAGGAGTAGCTCTGAACACCAAATTTACTATATAGGTACTGAGTCAATAACCTGTGTAGCTTTCATTTAATGTTGCCTAACTCCTGGCTTCGTTTAAAGCCGGTGAGTTGCGCTCTAGTACATGGCGTAAACGGTCGCTGCATTATTGGTCTTGAGAGCAGACTAGACCACTTCATCTCTCCTGACTAAACTTGAATTGATTGAAACTCGCTTCTATTCTCTTCTTACTTCTCGATTGCAAAAGTGCTGGAATGATCACGACACAAATTTTTGTTTGACAATGGTTGTATCTACAATACAAGTGATGCCTAATCAAGCTGCTGCTTTTATCTAAACGGATGCCAACCTTTTCACATTCCCAAACAAGAGGCACTTTGGGTAGGTATTAGCTGCAGCGATATACGTCTGAATCGAGAAGTTATCTTCACAGATACAGACACTAGGCCGAATCCCCCAGAAAGGGGGCGACTGACGGCAAGGCGCATCTCACACCCTCGTACTCTCACACTCGCACAACTTAGCCCTTTTGGGCTAAAGGATCCGGCCGGTAACCCCGAAACATACTCTGCGTCACAAATACCTACGTAATGCTGTCAGCCGCCCACCTGAAGTTGGGTGGCTGACAGCAACCCACTCTCTTGTATAGCAGATGCAACCAGACCCATTTAGAGCCTCTTTCGCGCTAAAGGGTCGCAACAAACACTTCGAGTTGGGAGTGTCAGCAGCAAGACCCGACAGTTTCAACTGTGTTACCCCTGCTGTGTCATGACTGCGGTGCCATTCCGCACCCACGTCCATCACGTTTCTCAACGAGACGTCAAGGATGGGAATGTGTTTCAGGGACACGTCCATTCACAATCATTCTCTACTTACGCCTATCCATTATAGCTATTCTTGCTACATCCACACAATGTCACTCCATTAAGTCCCCTTCACGTCACCCAACCATCCTCCCTAATTTCTATGTTCCCATAGGCCTACGCTCACTCACCTCCCCACCACGTGTTCAAACCACTTCGGAACACGTGGATCTTCTCAGTCCTCCAGCTTCCTCACCATCTCCCTTCTCATTCGAACCAGGGCATTTTTTTAATTCTGGCACGCCGGCCATTCCTCTCGCATTTTATTATTTTGAACAGTCTACTTTACCTTCCGCTCACGCACTTCACATCTCAGCTCTATAGAACACAGCAAGGACAACTACAACTTCATATAATCCTACTTTAATTTCAAACCCTCTGTCCTATAGTTTATTACTCTTCTGTACATCCAGGTCCAGCGCCTAGTGCCCTTAAATAAAGATTTCCCCTCAGTTTCCACTAGCGGAGTCTTCTTCACACAAAAGCAGAGGTATTTTTAAACTCGGAATTTATAAGAAGTCCATTTAGGCGGACACTGATTTTGCTCGGATCGTCATCGCTCGAACATCCCTTCAACGTTACTTCTATTCATATTATCAACTCGCTTCTTCCTCCCTCACAGTCAATCAAACTCCGACACTAGCCTACACAACTTGGCCGAAACATACCGGGGCCGTATCATTCGCTAAAAGGAACTAACTAATGCCAACTCCGTCAATTAGCTCCTAACTACTCGAATCATCATGGCCCAATGCCCTCGCGTTCACTTGCCCCATGTCGCCGACTTCATGCAGCGCTGGCTGCTGGTTAGACCTTCGGTGTCAGGACATGTACTCCAGTGCACTAGAAAACCATGGCATAATCTAATGATCTCACTTGCCTGACCACTCCATCCTTGTAAAGATTGAACAGCCAGGAACACGCACACAACCTAGTCCCAGTCCCACTTTCACTTTGAATCGAGCACTTGGCTTACTATCTACCTTGACACAAGCCTTGCTGCCAACGTAGGAACTCAGAACCACTCTTAACGTTTTGCTTAGTCCATGTGAACGCAGGACCTCTCTGTCAACCCTTCCGTTTTTTCCAGATCCACGAAGGTCCAGAACACATCCTGTCCTTTCGCATGGTGCTTCTCACAGACGTGTTTCATCCGAAAATTTTGTCTGAACACCCTCTACCACTCTTCACTGTTCCTTGCTGGCTCTAATGCTCCTGATTAGCACTCGTTCTCTTGTACATTTTCCACTCCACACTAACTAATATCGATAGGTTGCTGCATTCGTCTCATCTCCTAGACTCGTATTCAGCGGAGCATGCGCCACTCCATCTGCATCACGTCCTGCATAAAACATAGATTTAGTAGCCTCATCAACCATTCGATTACCGTTACTCCACCTCTCCTTGATGCACTGGTCGCAACGGTCCCAACCAGGGCCTTTTCTTGCTTCCATCACCTCTACCGCTTTCTGCACCTCTTCCTTAGGATTGTTCGCAACAATCCTTGTTGCCTAAACGGCATCCATGCCATACCACTCGCAGTAAGTCAGCCTCTGGCCTCCTCCGCATCATGCGAATTCTCCTCAAAGAACTCTGCTTCTCTCTTCCGTTCACCACTCACCATCAACAACCAGCCGTTTACATCATTCACCACCTCACCTTTCCCCGTCTCGCTCTTTCACCTCTTCTCAGTACAAGATCCTCAAATGAAAAATCATCGCTCAACCGCCCTTCCCACGCGGGGCTCGGTGTTCCTCTTAGCTCTCTTCACCACTTGGTGCTTGAGTCTAGTTTGCCCTACAACCAACTAGACTTGAGTGCACTAGAAAGCCTTGGCACTCTAATCTAATCACCAAACGCTTCATTACCTTTCTCTTCTATCGATGGTTGTCCTAGACTACCACCAACCTCGCTTTTCATAGGGATGTTTTTTGATGAATGTTTTTTCTCTTGTTTTTGGTATGCGAAACAACTGATCTAGTAATAAATTGTTCACAATACCTGAATGTGAATGACCCTTCCATCTAATTTTATGCTGATTATGTCTCTTGAATAATTATTTGTGGATGGTTCGTAACATCACAACAACGTCGCAAATTTATGATCACCAGTATTACTGAAGCTGGCCATCTTTATTCGAAAATATGTGCGTCATCTGAGAGGTGAATCGCCTCTTAGTTCAGTTGGTTGGCCACTTGGTGTAAAGGTGTTGCCGGGCTTTGTTGTGATGTTGCAGCCCATGCCCTTAACTTGTCCTGTGTATTAGGCCATTGTTGTTCGAGGCAGGCACTAATGAAGGTTTCTGTCGTTTGGGGTAGCTCTGTGTGGTAAGCTGCCACCACACCAGCAACAGCGGTGCCGCCACATCATCGCCGACACCGCCCTTCTCGTCAGCCATCAGTTGGTCCTCCACAACACGGGGCCCTCACGCTTAGTGCGCATCCAGCCATCTTGCTGCATGCCGCGTATCTCCTCCACCACCATCCCCTCTTAAGCATCGAGCAGGTCTTCGTTCCCAGGCTTGTGCTAACGTGGGTCCGTCGATCAGCTGAATGAGTAGCCCCTCTTGGCTGCGTGCTGCATTCTTCCCTTCTCGCAGTGTCTTTACATTTGTTGACTAGAGTTGTGGCGACTCTGCTGTTGCTGCTGTACTGTAGTCGGTTGAGCCAGCTTAATTTGATAGCTTGGGTTGACGTCAAGTTACAAAGTAATTAATGAACTGCTGCAACACACGACGTAGCACACCATCACAAACAACACTACCATTATCCAGAGCAGCGGTAACTTGTTAATAATTCCTGAGGTGTGTTGATGATTCTGTGGCTGTAAGACCATTGCCGACTCTCCTTGGCTAGAGCCTTTCGTCTTCGCCATCCTGTGTGCTCTTCAACGCCCAAACATGGTTCACTTAGGTACAGTATTTCTCAGTAACTGCTTCTTGCGCTTGTCTGTTCTGCTATCGCCGCTTTGCCCTACGACAAACTAGACTTAAGTCGGATATTAATTGAAAAATGCATAGACATTCTAGCCTAGTTTTTTTAAACCGCATCAAATGGGTTTTGATCTAACCAGTGAGATTGTACCAGCCCATCTAGTTTTAACTTCCATGAGTTAAGTTATAAGTTTTAAATATACCCTACCATACGGGTTCCCGTTCTAGTGTTGGTAATCATTAGCATTCTGATCTCCTCCTCCCCCCCTTTCAATGCTTTTTATGGTGGACTTTCTCATTTTTGGGGATACACTCTAGGAAAATCTTGTATTGAGTAATAAGCCTACATATAAGATTGGTTTGTAAGTATTGTTCGACTTGTTTGCTACTTTGCACCTTGTTCGTGTAGTTTAGCCTACCTTTAGTTTTCTACATTCTCTTCTGTAAGATCTGTATTTGCATTCCTCCAGAGTGGCGGTGTCTGAAGTCTCCAAAGCGAGGCTGTAAATTTAGTTTTCAATCCAATGACTTGTCTCTTTTTGTTAGGTATATATGCTCTGTTAAGGTAATTTAATAGGTCATTCAAAATCTCAATCAATTGTTATCAATTACTTTTACACTATATTTAATTTTGTTTGTTGACTCACATAGTTTCCATGTGTATTTCTCCCTAGTTTTCCTTGGTTTGGGCGTTGTTACTGCGCCAAGCGACTGCAGCTACTTGGTCGACTTTTGAAGGACCATTCACTTTTTGACATCGTTCATAATCATTAACCTGGATGGTGATGTTTCTCTCAAGTTTATTAGTGTGTATATTTACCAGGAACACCAATTTCTAGAAAGGAAGGCGGCTCGAGTGAGCAGTTGACGATATTGATGCTACCAACCATTACTGCTTTGCTGGTAGAAGTAGTGCTCCGTGGGAAAGTCTATACTGTGGATGATGTCTCTGAGTCGGATTACATTGGTAAACAGAACAGTACACAGAGACGTTACGGCGTTAGTGCTGGAAACGAAGAGGACTGTGCTCAGTGCCGCTACTGCTCCTACTGTTTCAACCGTTCTCAACGATATTTGAGCACCGGCTCGATTTGTTTTCAGAATTGTTGCTCATCAAGCAGATGTAGTACCTTAGTCATCTGTATCGGAATGCTCAGTCAGTAATTGCATGTACAGTTTGATAAGCCTCGGCGGGTTCAAACGCGTGCACTTTCTTCCGGAGGCATGACGTCAGCGCATTCTTTGTTTCATTTCCTCCAAGTTGCCTACACGGGAATTAAATCGTAGTCTTATACATGGCTGAGACCAAACTCTTATGGGATGAGCACATTGATCAGCACTGGCAGCAGCTGTTGGAGGAGGAGGAGCAGTAGCAGCGGTGAAAGTAAAAGTCATGCGTGGTCTGGCGGCTGATGTCAGTTCCGTGAGTGTGTGAGCCCGGTTAGTGAGCGAGTGTGTGACCATGTGACACAGCATTGGCCCTAGGTGCCGTTTACTCGAAATACTATTTAAGACCTGTTGTTATTATCACTATATATATACTTCTTACTTCTGAGCCCTTAGTGTTGTTCAGGCATAGACTCTTCTCCTTACGTTTTAATTACTTCTTCCCATGAAAGTTCTGTCGTTCAGGGAGTGTCACCCACCTCACCGTTCATAGTAAATATGATAACTCTTTTCCCCAAGACCAAAGAGTAGCGTACTACTATTGCTATTGTAATATTGACAACCTTCATTGATAAAGTACAATTGAGATTTAAGACGAACCTCTTTAGGAGAGTGTTAATATTAAGCATTTCTAAGTGAAATAGCATTTATTTTTTTCCGAAAGCCTAAATCTAGATGCGTGGTTCCATTTCTTAAGCTTATATCTACTGATACATTTATATTGATAACAATGATGGTGTCTATTTAGTGTTAAAAAGTGAATTGCTCCGAAAATCATAGACTTACTTGACAATGGTAGTAAAGGCATTGCGAACAATTCTCGTTATGGAGCAGTCAATATAATGTCGAATTAAATGTTCTAGCATAGTAGACATTTGAGGAATAAAAAAAAATGTGATTCTCAGTAGACTTAATTGCATACTTAGTGTCCTAATTTTTTAAAAAGCAAATTTATCCTGTATCAATTGACTATCTGAATACTATTAAGGGTGAAGGAGTTTGTTTTCTATTGAGTGACTTCTATACAGCTGCAGTATTACGGGGTTGAAGCAACTATGCCGTCACTTGGAGGCTGCCATGGCAGCCATTTCTGCTATTGGCAGCTACTTCATGCAACTCAGACGCTGTCGATGTCCTGATATACGTGCTGGCGGTACAGCTACTCGTTACAAGCTAATCGCAGCAGTGTCTGTTCAGACACACTTTGATTGCGATGTGCGTTCGAAGACATTTTGTTGTCAGGACTTTGGTAGTCACTAACTATTGCTGTGCCGTTATCGTAACTTTTGAACTCGTGCAACTTATAATTCTTTTACTTGTTCGCGACTTCGCGAACGGTTTTATTGATGGTGCTGGTGGAACTAAAATCTTGGGACATAAAGACTAACGACTTTCGAAGGCGTTTAATGGCTGAAGGTCTTGCCGTCTTGAAAAGTTAGCCCCGAATGACCTGTCTTGTCATGCCCTCCGCAGCTTGATCACAGTATTTGCTCGACCCGTTCAAGACAATTGTTCTCGCATAAGGGCCACTTCGGGTGACCGCTTATTGAAAAACAGGCCTCCTTGAGTGACGGAGGCTGGCACCCATGTTCAGCAGCCCCTTACGCCTCCCGTTACCGGTACTGCCGCAGTTTTGGTCATGTATTTGTGCCCACAGTGGTTGTAGCCCCAGAACCGTGACGAACGATTGGTAGCGGCTAGCTCTAGTCTCAATTAGCGTGTGGTATGGTTCGGAACTACTCGCAATACTGCCAGGTCTTCTCACATGGTCTTATTCTTGGTTCCGAGATTCAGTGATGCCAGTTACCAGTATTGTCTCATATTGTCGCTGCGTTGCCACTTCCATCGCTACCACTGCTCACCATTATTATGCTCTTCTTGAACCACAGGACCCTAACACTCTTGCCAGGTGTGTTGATGTTCAACTTTTACATACAATAACAATTAGCATTGGTTTGTCGCTGCTCATTTATTAAGTTAATAAATCAATTCGATTGTATTAAGAGTGAAAGTATAACTTAGTCTAATGATGCCTTTTTGTATAGAATTTAGATTTTAAGTTTTAGCATATATTTTGTACATAAGAACCTTTTCCAGTGAACTCCAGAAATTTTAAGTGCCGCCTCAATTTAAAAGTGTGCGACAGGCCCTAAGTGAGTGTTGCATGAGTTGCCAACTTGTGTACCGTTTCTTTTTAATAGTTGACATTGAAATGTTCATCTACACGTAATGCCTACGGTGACTTACCATACCGCCACTGCAAAACAGGCATCTGCCCTAACCCACCTCTGGCAAGTCAGCGCTGGCCAACTGAGCTTGTATGTAGGTACCTTGAAGCTGGCACACACCGGGAGCAACCTTACACTAACTCTAGTGCTACTAGACACGAGAGCATCACTTAGCCTTGACGTGGTGGAGGCTCCACTCTTTGAACTGTTATTGTTGTGACCGACCCTATGACGTCGTCCACAATCCTATTGCCCCTACCATTATAACATCTAATATAACCAGATACTTCACGAGTGACTCGATGACATCGGATGGTTTTCTACTTATGCTAAGGTTACACGTCTAGTTCAACCCCTGTAGTGATGACAGTAAAAGTAGTACTTTGTATTATCTGTCTCCAATAACCCGTAGTGATGACAGTAACTAGTACTTTATATTAACCGTCACCAATAACCCCTACAAAGTATGAATGCGATTTCTTAGTGAATAGAACCTACCGTATATTATCAATAATTTTGTTTTGAGTGGGTCTGGTTTATGGTTGAATTGTTCTTAGAATAAGGCATGTCACCCACACTGACCTGTTCTGCGGTGTTGGGCTGACCCTGTAGCTACTGTAGATGTAAGTATTTGGTTTGTCTTAGTAATTATTGTGGTGTTCTGCAATGGGGAGGAGGAACGTAGCTATCTGACGCAGCCGGCCAACAGCACTCCACCGAGGGCATTGGTAGTGTAGTACAACAATAGTAAGTGCTGGAGCGCTGGTGCGTCTCAAGTATTCGTCAGTGCGCTTGCTCAGCTATTCGCTGCCTTAGGACCTAAATTTTTTTGCTGGTTGATTGCTCCAGTCGTTTTGGTGCTAAAGACTCTTTGTACGCGCAAGAACAATTTGATTGCGGACGAGCATGCGTGGCCTGAGCCTGCGCCTGACGGTAGCCTCCTCCCTCGCTGTTGTTACCGGCTTGTCTGCTGCACTACCTTTTACACTTTTTTCAGTTCACTGCTAACTGACACTCTGCCGTTTGGTTGACTTGCTTTGTATATTAGATGCGATACTTCTTTGCTAGTAGTTCAGTGTTAGCGTTTGTGGGCGCATCGTGCGAGTCATGGCACCCTTAGACCCCACAACTCTTTAATGCAGCCCTTAGGAACGTCACCCTCGCGCGGTGCCCCTTGGCGCCCGCCTCGTCAGCTCTGCCTGTCGTGAGCGGGCCGTCGTTGTTTTGTGCCACTCGCCGTGGCGCCCTCGTCGTCATCATCTTTTCTTCCTACTACTTCTCCGGTAAGCTGTCATACCGCTTTGGTCCTCGGTGCTTTGCAGGGGGTGTTCAAACATCTACGGGTAAAATTCGAATCAACATATATGCATCAGCTTTACATATAACGCAAGAACAACTATGGTTTTGAGTTCGCTCTAGAAATCTTTTCTTAAATTGTAAGAAATTGAAACTATGTTTATTCTGTAACAGAACATATGATTGTCTGGGTAAATTTTGTTCGTGGGCCGGAGAAACGCGAATCATTCGGTGTGGGAGAAAATCTTGTGAGGACGCCTATGCTAAATTCCACTAAGCAATTTTACCGCATGTCGTGTCTAGGACTCGTTTCTTGTGGTACTATTGGTGTATCTAGCTTTTTTAAGATCCTAGTTCTAATTGAGTAACCTTTGGGTCATTATTACAGTTGGAAAAGATTTGAGCACTCGCAGCAAGCTTGTTTATTACTACTACTATTGCTGCTGCTGCTGCCTGTGAATGTCGTGTGAGGCGCTGCAAACTTGTCTCTCCGAGTCGGAATTTTGTTGAAGTGCCAACGAGAGTTGCTGCGGCCGCTTTCCCCGTCAAACGCTTGAACATATCTAAGCTAAATAGACGTCAAACAACGCAATCCAGTTAGATGCTACCATCAACTCGTAAAATGCTATACTCTAATACTAATAAGAAGCGATGATACAACTCTTAGCTAAAGGATACATAATTTTTTCATACTTTTATATTTTGGCGCGTTTTGTCTTTATGTAGTAATATTAAGGGAATATTAGAGTTAATTTTTGAATGTATCACAAGTTTTATATTGATGTATATAACTTCTGGATAACACTTAACATTAATAGTATCATCTAAGTGTACATAAGATTTGCATTATTGGTTGTAAATAATGATGACCTTTAGAGATAGCGTTGTAGCAAATTTATGGAGAAAATCTATTTATTGTTTGTTTGTTTTCTTTAACTGGATTTTTTTTGTTGTGAGCAATCTGTCATAAGTTAGTCGACTGCAGCTGGCGTTGTGATGCTAGGTAAGGTACCTCTATAAAGCTCTGTAACATCTTTAGGATGCTAATGTTAAGCTGCTCCAGTTCAAATAGTCCACTGTTAGCCGTAAGTGATCGCTATACATGGCACACTTCTAGCAGATTGTTCTTTCTAAAAGTAAGCTAAAGCTAAATTTAGGCGATGTTCAAAGCGTTTGACGAGGAGAGGCCACATGGCGGCAGTTGTTGCCTAGGCTCTATCATTGATGGTGATGCAGCGGATGCTGCCAGGACCAGAACCAGCAACAGGGAAGGATGACAGCAGAAAGAGGGCCAGGGGCGCAGGCCACTGCGCCGCACAGGCACGAGCAGCGCTCCGTTGGTACACGACTTCTCACGATTCATGGTGTGCCTCCAAGACACGCAAATTATGCTCAAATTACTCATGTTGTAAAGACACTCTTTAGATTTAACCTACCGAAATTTTTTATCCTTACGAACAACATAGATGTATTTCCATTAGTAATTTTTACAATACATACTATCAGGGAACCTAAAAAGCTAAGTAAATGTAATTCTTGAAGCATTTTTATTTAACTTTGTACATAATCTAGTTAAGGCTGCAGAAGTTAGACGAGTGCCACATCTTAGGTAATAATGATAGACCTAGTTACTTTGTACAATCCATACTAGTTCTTTTAAGCAGCTGATTGCCGGCAAACTATACAGAAAAGTAAGCACGTTGTATTTCTTCCCTTACAACAACATGCCTGATTCAGGTCTCTGAACACTTTATAAGTTGAAGTAGTTGGTCTTTATCAGTAAGAAATATTTGAACTGATGAGATTCATTTGCATATAAAGAGATTTCAATAAATGTATGAGTTTGAACTAGCGTTCTCGTGTAATTATTATATACCAAAATGACTGCCAATTTCTTTTGAGGTGAATGAACAAGAATTGAAACCCGTTGTAGCGGAAAGCATTCATTTACCAATGAGCTTTTCCTTTGAACAGGGAGTGAAGTCTGTGCAAGTTTGCGCCGAGCAGCTGAAGGTATTATGTTCCATTTAATTGACGTTCGTTTATCACATGTTGAATGCCTACCGTTCTTTTCTGGATTTACGTACTAGCTCTGGTTGGTCCCTTATTTGTGCCGAAACCTCGAACTGCATGTTAGTTTGCCTAGACCTGTTCAGTGTAACGTTAATTTCAAATATGTAATCTTGGCCAAGAGACCTTGAAGGTCGTACCACCCAAACCCCTAGCAAAAAACGGGCGTTCAATGAAAGGCGGACACAAACTTCATCGAATTTGGTCCAGCAGCCCATCTATAGTGCCCAAGACCATAACTACGATGAAACTGGTGCAAGCAATTAGACAAATTTTTTTTATGAATGAACTACTCATTGAGCAATATCATCGAATTACTCGAGGTGGAGGAAAATTTAATTATATTTGGGGCCGTATAGCAAAGTCAGCAGTTCGACAACCGGGAGGTTTCTTAGCTCAGACTTTGTTCGGGAAAATTACTGATGTACATACGTTCAACTATATTATTACATTTCCTGCTAAATATTGCGCAGCATTATAAATATTGACCGCCGTGGTCGAGTAGTTAACGTATCCGTCTGTAGTGCCAGCCTCAGGTGCTGCAGGTCGCGAGTTCGAGCCCCGGCAGCGACACGGTCTTGTTTCGGGGAGACGGGGCGCCTCCCCCCTCAGTGTCAGCCTTGCTTAGCCACCCTCCTAATTAGGGAAATGAGGCCCAAATCGAATCCTAATTAGGGGGAAAGGGCTGTATGTCTACACATTATCAATGGTGCATTATTACTTATACCTTATATAGCATACATTGTAAGACATTGAGACCACCCAACAGTTCATGGGTAGCTTCTAAAGCTAAATGTCTAGTTTTAACTGTCTAACCTACCCAAATCTATCCATCATCCTCACTAGCATCACCTTACGCACTCTAAATAAATTTCAATTTTTTGTGGGTTATGAGCCGCTCCGTCATATTGAAACCCTTTTATAATACGTTTGGAGATGGAAGCCAAGAGAGGACCTGTATAAGGATGTCGTTGTCCCAATTGTGCTGTACGGAGCTGAGATATGGATGGTGAGAGCAGAGGAGAGTAGATGGTTGAATGTTTTCGAGATGAAATGTTTGAGGAGCATGGCTGGAGTGTCACTAACTGGTTCGAATCAGAATGGGGATGGTAAAAATAGTTGGAGGACCGAGTGGATTCACGTGTTCTGAGATGGTTCGGGCACATAGTGAGGATGGATGAAAGGAGATTGGTAAAAAAGGTGAATGCGGAAGCGAGTGGTCGCAGGCCTAGAGGTAGACCGAAGTTTGAGTGGATGGATGGTGTGAAGCAGGCGTTAGGAAGAAGAGACTAGAATATGGAAGTAGCGAGACGGTGCTATCAACATTGGCATCACCTTGTCGGGATGGTCGTGGGTGGGGAGGGCCCGGCCATCTCAATGCGGCGGGAGTAAACCAGTGAAAACGTCGCCCTGCTACTGACAACGGATCCTCGGACGGCGGCACTCGTGACCCAGTGTGTTGCGGGGTTACCGGCCGGATCCTTTAGCGCATAAGGGCTAAGTTGTGTGAGGTGCGCCTTGCCGTCGGCCACCTCCATTTCTGGGATATTCGGCCTTGTGTCTGTGTCCAATAAATATGTATATATTTTGCACTGTTACAATTTTACTAAATGTTCTTGAACACTTTTTCTTAAAGTTACGCAAATAAATATGGTTAGCTGTAGATAAAACCACAAAATAGACATAAAAAATTTAAATGGAACCTTGAACCACAAAAAGAAATATAGTTACCACTACGGACACCTTTAGATGCTTGGATCACCGGGCTAACTTGAATAGGCAACTGTCCAATTCAACAAATGCTCAACATTGATGTACAGTAGCAAAAGAAAATTCGTTTATGGTTAGTTTGTAACTGGAGAAGCAAATTCGTCTTTTCCCGCATGGAATTTAATTTCATATATAATTTTTTACTATACCATTCGTGGACGAAGCTTCTTAATTAATAATGTTAATTAAATTTCCGACGAGTTCAAATATCGAGCGGACAATCAACATCTAAGTTGGGGTGGATGGATGCTTATTCATTTTATAGATCATTAACACTTTATTTTAGTATTTTATTATTTCTTCTTGCTTGGGCTCTATTATTTTTCTCTGCTCTTTTTTCATGGTGATAAATTTTGAATTTGTTATCATTATTATTATATGTAACAAAATTGGTTGAGAGAAGGTGACCCAGGGAGAGGAGGTACTCGTGGGATCCGCGGGACTCGAGGACCCGGGGTTTCGGGAACCCGAGGGACTTGGGAGACCAGGTGGATTTGGGTTGGTCCACTTGGATCTTTCTGGGGCCTTTTGGGACTCTTTTGAGACCCTTTGGGAGCCTTTTGAGAAACTGGGACCCTAAAGAGGCTCCTCTGAATCCTGGAACCTTTGCTCCCCCCTCCCAGCGCTGTAAAACCCTTACACAGAAAAATGTTTGTGCGATGGATGAGTAGAACAATCATCCATTACAGTCTGCGGATTGTTGGCGCAGAGGGCAGGGGTCGCGTCGAGGCTGGTCGAGGTGCGTCGAGATCAGTCGAAACAGTTTGAGGCGAGTCGAATTGGGCGCGACGAG
>SDVV010018503.1:0-13745 GCA_016164225.1 Gammarus roeselii
AACCATAACAGCCCTAATTAAAAAAAATGTTCATATAATAAATATTATATTATTTCGCTTCCACCTTACATTTAAAACTTTCACTGTAACACGAAACACTATAAATTACCTGCCGAAAATGTTATTATTGAATATTTAATAATGCCTCATACCACTAAAATTGCAAAAATCAATTGTCAAGAAGCTTACGCCTTGCCATATTTGTTTTCTTTTGACAAATTATGCCCCACATTAAGTTAGTTGACCAAGTGCGTCTGCTCGTGACACGACCTTGCCATATAGTGTTGTATTGTCTGCTCGTGTCTGCTCGTGGCACAACCCTACCATACAGTGATGTATGGTCTGCTCGTGTCTGCTCGTGGCACAACCCTACCATACAGTGATGTATGGCCTGCTCGTGTCTGCTCGTGCGTGGCACAACCGTACAATACAGTAATGCATGTTCTAATATGTACTTAATTTGTAATTCAATTTGTACCAACAGCAAGGCCGCCTTACGATTATGTCAATCATAATTACAGAGAACTCCAGAATTAGCCTGCATTAGACCCTCTTTACTGGCGTCGTGTACTCCTGAATTAGCTTTCATTTAGACACTCTTTACTGGCGTCATGTACTTCGGAATCAGACTTCATTAGACGCCCTTTACTTGTGTCGTGTACTCCTGAACCGCATTCATTAGACACTCTTTACCGATCTCGTGTACTCCTGAATCAGCCTACATTAGATGATCTTAACTAGTTTCTTGTACTCCTGAATCAGCCTACATTAGACGATCTTAACTAGTTTCTTGTACTCCTGAATCAGCCTACATTAGACGATCTTAACTAGTTTCTTGTACTCCTGAATCAGCCTTAATGAATTTGATCTTAACCATTATCGTGTACTCTTGAATCAGCCTTTATTGGAAACTCTTTTTTTTTGTGTCGTGTTCCATCTTGTCGTTCATTTTGCCGCGACACTTTGGTTATGTAGTCTATTGAAAGTGAAATGGACCAATATTTGATGCATATGCTGTAACACGAATTAGAGACTGCTGCTCATAATAATGTCTCATGTTATTGATGAAACGAACCAAGCTGGCAATAAACGACTAAATTCAGCGAAACTATCAAGCCATAGAATACGGTTGCCATGCGTTCACAACATAGAATTTCGATTTCGAATTCAATTTTACTAATGAGGTTCACGTTCATTGGACCCTTTTACTCGCCAGTCGGTGGTGTTATTCATTTGAAATAGTATCAAGAATAATATAAATTGAACCACGATCTGCAGAAAGAGCTATCAACAGTACACACAAAATGGTATTCAGAGCAAAAATAATATGAAGTTTGCCTACTTTACGTCAATTTAAAGCCGTATTAATGCCCCAAACTGCTGGAGGTAAGGAAAAAAATATGCTTTTGGGCAAACATAGTGCAACTGAGAGACGGCATGGAAAATATGACCCCATGCACTGAACTGTGCACCGAGTCACACATAACAAGAGGACAAACAATCTTTGTATAGAAGGAGATATTTGTTCTATCCAATTCGATCACGGGTATTTGTATATATATAGAAACAGAACATCAATTACTGATGGGCATTACTAAGTGGAATTAACAATTTTCAACTTCCTTCGCATACATGAGGTGATTGTCAACTTCCTCCACATACATGAGGAGATCGTCAACTTCCACCACATACATGAGGTGGTTGTCAACTTCCTCCACATACATGAGGTGATTGTCAACTTCATCCACACACATGTGGTGGTTGTCAACTTCCTCCACATACATGAGGTGATTGTCAACTTCCTCCACATACATGAGGAGATTGTCAACTTCCTCCACATGCATGAGGTGATTGTCAACTTCCTCCACATACATGAGGTGATTGTCAACTTCCTCCACATGCATGAGGTGATTGCCAACTTTCACCACATACATGAGGTGATCGTCAACTTCCTCCACATACATGAGGTGGTTGTCAACTTCCTCCACATACATGAGGTGATTGTCAACTTCATCCACATACATGAGGTGGTTGTCAACTTCATCCACATACATGAGGTGGTTGTTAACTTCCTCCACATACATGAGGTGATTGACAACTTCATCCACGTACATGAGGGGGTTGTAAACTCCCTCCACATACATGAGGTAATTGTCAACTTCCTCCACATACATGAGGTGATTGTCAACTCCCTCCACATACATGAGGTGATTGTCAACTTCCTCCACATACATGAGGTGATTGTCAACTTCCTCCACATACATGAGGTGATTGTCAACTTTCTCCACACCCATGAGGTGGTTGTAAACTTCATCCACATACATGAGGTGGTTGTCAACTTCCTCCACATGCATGAGGGGTTTGTCAACTTCATTGACATACATGAGGTGGTTGTCAACTTCCTACACATGCATGAGGTGGTTTTCAACTTCCTCCACATACATGAGGTGATTGCCAACTGCCTCCACATACATGAGGTGCTGACGACACCTAGGAAAGAAACGGCATGTGCAAGAACCTGTACTGCATATTTAGCCAGACTCAAAATGCCTGGTTGATTGAAGCCAATGCGCCCTAATTGATACCAAAGTGACGATGGGGTAATCAATTGTGCTTCTAGCTGTTTTATCATCAGTGAAACACTAAAAGCAAGTAACATTATAAATAGACCACTATATTTATAGGTTACTTGCTATTCATTCCTTCCTTTCTACTATGCCCCAGCTCTATCACATCAAAGATCCCGGCAATCCTCGTTTCCTACTATCCATCCATCTTCTTCTTCTCTTCATTCTTTGCCTCCTACTATACATCATTCCTCGCCTTCCACTATACATTCCTCTCCTCCTATTATACGTAAGTGAAATATTCTGCACCTAATGCGCCTTTCTTTGGAAATGTCCTTCCGGTATCTCACCTTGGAACTTATTCCTCTTAACAACGTGGATGACTAACCATCTCTTCTTCTGTAGCACAGATTTGGGCGAGGCCTGCTGCAGCATGGAGCTGAGCAACGTGGCTAGCCTCTTCTCCACAGATGTTCGGAATTTTTTGTTAATTTAAAAAGCGGCTTTTGTCTTCATTTGGACTAAACTCTGCGATAACTCTTCTTCAAAGTCTAGAAATACTTTTGTTTATTTGCCCTAACTCAATTTGAACTAATTTCAAAAATTCAAATTTAAATATTCTTGCATTTCTTGGATTAAATCTTGCAAGAATACCGTACTTGATGTCCTTCTGACATCTCACATGGAATTTGAAATGCTCTTGTAGTACCAATCACACGTATTGAGAGACTTACTCTACTGAACACTATGGAGAACCACTCCCAGGAAACTGGGCGTGGAGCTCTCCAATACTTGCACTTATCAAAATTTCAGGACAATTGTGGAAATTACGACCTAGACTAGATCAGCTAGAGGCAGGCCTATTCTTAGGAGAGGTCACCTTGAAGTGCGACAACGTTCAAAGAACCACTTTCGTACAGAAGACTTAATCTTCTGAGGACATGGGAGATTGCCACTTCCTTGGCAACCGAATGTGTTGCTCTCCTAAATGTGCACATACTTGCCGAAATTTAATTCCCATATGCTCCTTCTGAAGTAGACTCAATACCTAGTTGGAGTCTGTCTGACCCAACCTCATGGGCAAGCCGACTGGCATGCGCTAGAGGAAATGTATGAGTCCGCTGAGCGTATGCGCGTGGCCGTTTCTGTTCGACCGTCTGAGATGCGATCGTCTAAAACCTAAATCCTTCGCTTACCATCTTGTTCACCCGTTCCTGAATTGTCGTCCTGACACTCGACCCTTTCTTCTCCGGGGCTGAAATGCCCCGGGTAGTAGTAGGGTGGTGGTAGTAGGTTATGGTGACAGTGGTGGTGGTCCTTCTTCTTTCTGTCCTTACAACCTCCTTTTTCTGTATGTGTGCCTGAGTTTCTAAAGCCTCGTTGACTATCCCCACTCTTCTTTCACTTCATTCAAAGGAGACAACTTGACATGAGCACTCATGCTTGTTTTCTCTCCTTACTCTTATCTTATCTAATCTATACCCCAGCTCTATCCAAACAAAGATCCCGGCAATCCTTGTCTCATATTATTCATCCTTCTCCGTCTACTGTGCCTTCCTTGCCTCCTAATATACACTTCACGCCTCCGAGTATACATTCCTCGCCTCCCACCATACATTTATCCCCTCCTACTATACTCCAGCTCTATCACATCAACAATCCCGGCAGTCCCCCATCAGGTCAATTCGGACAAGATTATGCAAACAGGCTGTAGGGACGGAATGAAATTCCTGCCAAGATCACTGAACTGGAATTTCCAATGAACCGTTGGATCAAACCTCCGGCATAATGGAGGAAAAATATACAGGCTCCTGTTATAAATTTATCTATTTCGAAGCACATTCCTTACAATTTTTGTTCTCCATTAATATAGTTACAATATCTGCAACGCACATGTACACTTAGAACGATTAAAATGTATGCAATGCACTAAGTACGGTTCCTGAATGGTCCAAGCCCTCGTACGTTGTTCCTGTCGTACCCCGACACGGCCATTGCTCGGTAATCGGGATTCAACAAACAAAGTAAGTATCCTAAATTTTACATTACCCATCTTTTGTGATCCATAATGAAATGAAATCAAACATTGAGTTTTAACTCACTTGTGAGTGCATTGCTCTTCTACCCGAACCTGTAGATTCTTCCCAGAATGTTCGCTTATAACCCGGACTAGCATGACGTATCGACTGCCCGCTAGGTGAGCGTCAGGAAGAGAGTTCGGATTTCCGTCACTTAAGATGTCTGAGCCGTGCTGTGAGACTGAATCAATAATTTGGTTTGGTGTATCCGCGGCCAGCCGATGAAATTCTAGACCAAATGGTTGATTTACTCGCACATCACGGTTCCGACATCTTCCGTGACGGTAAATCAGAATCTTCTTCCTGCCGCTCACCCAGCTGCCAGTTGAAGGTTCCCTACTGCAATACAAGATTACATTTCAAGGCTGGGATTAATGAAATATCGCTCATTGCTCTCAGAAAGAACATTCCTCCCTCACATTAAACTCTGATATATACTTTATATGATCACGTTCATCAGCGCTAGAAAATTTGATTTACATGCGTGAAATCCTCCTACTCCACTGATCAGTGTTGCCTTCCACGTGTCAGTAACTTGATTTTATTCAAATCAGTAATAAAATAGCCGCCACGTTTGGTTCTTAGAGCAAAGGAAATAAGGCTTTTAAATGAACTCAACGCAGTGTCAACCACCGCTATTATAAGTGGGTTATCGTTCTCAAACCATTGGGCTGAAGACGGGGCACATTTTTCCTACCAAAAATTTTATCTGGGTTAGTCATTTTTATTTTCGTGTACGGAAATTGCAAAATTCTAGACGGTTTGTTGCTAATAAATGGCGCGGAGGCCATCCAAATAACCGCTGAATTGCGCATCCTTTTCGACTTGTTTTTTCGACCACATTACCCGGAGATAAACGGAGAAAATGTTTACCAGGAATATTCTGCAGAGTTGGTTGGTGATGATAATATAGTATTGCGTAGTTTTACGATGTTGATGAGAACATTATTATGTTGGTAGATGCATTCTGATTTTACATACTTTAATTCACTGTTAATTACGATCATGTCACTTAGAAGTCAGTTTCTCTTATGAAAGACATTTCAACATATGGAAGTTACGATATTTCACCCTAACCGTTATTGAATATTCCACGATAACCGATAATGAAGGCTATTGTCCGTACGTAAGTTAATTAACAAAACTTGGGGTAGCTAAATACTCCTAGCATTCATCTTCAGATGAGGAATGTTTCTAATTTTTGAATATTGGCTTCATTAGATTATTGTTGGTGACGATGCTACGAACAACGTCCATGTGGAAACCAGTCATCGTGGTCAAATAAATGTTTTGCTACCGACAGAAACAAAATCGTAACTAAAAAAATCCACGTGCTTGCAATGGTTCACTTTGTTTATGCCAACATTGGAATGGTTCACCAAAAGGATTAAATCTCTATTTACAAAAGTATGATCAGTCATCTGCGTTGGCTCATCCGTACATTTCTTTCTAACGGTATTGAGTGTTTTCTCGGTCCTGCTCATTTTAAAATTCAATTTCGCAGTTTGTTTTCGAGACACACGGTCTAATAGAACTCCATTTCTTTCAGACAGCGGCATTGCAATAGTCCAAGGAGACAACGAACAGCTGTACCATTTCGTGTTTCTTTACGGGGAATAATGTTATATTTTCTATGCATATATATAAAATTAGTGAAAGAAGATCGTGTTAAAAATTTGTGTACTGCCTTCTTTTCACTTTGTCAATATGATAAAAATAGCATTTCTATCCCTTAACTTGGATTGATTGATGGGGCAGGTGTTACATGAAATTTACGTACACATTACGCGCATCTGAAATAATTCCATTAGAATTATGTATAAGTTTCCTACGGCGAGGGCTAAATGACATAAATGAAAATTCTGAATGACTATGACTCAGTGAGCCTGACCACTTGTGTACCCCTAAATGAAAAAATAATAAAATATAGCTAAAGCGTATCATGTTGGTTTGTATAGGAATACTTAAACATATTTGCAGCGTATGCTCGCTGTAGAGTCTTCCCTTGAACAGAGACTCTGTGGCCCAATGAATAGGCATTCGAAGAGACGTCACAGAAGCTAGACCAGCTGCGGCTGTGGAATGTAATTGATTTCCTGTCGATATACAGCGAAATAAGACGTGAGACAGGGCGTGCACCCATGGCAGTGGGTATTGAGAAGCTGTTCCGATCTGTAAAGATGGTGCATCTAGAAAGCACCAACTGACTCACCATCACTAGTACTCTTGTGTAAGTGGACGACGATCAGCAAACTCAAACTCACTCTCTGAGATGCTTTGTATATGTTTTAAGGCTGATTCTGTGTTTACTCTCAATAGGTGAAAATAAACCTGCAAAAGAGCTTGAAGTTCTAAGGGCAACAAATACCCAAAATTATGATCACGAAAATGTTTTTATTACTTGTGGCACGAATATCATTTTCTACCCAAGCTAACATAGAGTAGCATGGATATTCCTCCAGAATTTCAGGCGCTTTCACGAATCATGTAAACCTTCCTCATGGGCTCAAATACAAAACCAAATAATGGAATCCAGATATTTTATCATAATCCATTACAATTACCCATACATGGTCACTAAAAAAAACTGTCCAGCTTATCTAACCGCTTATCCATGAGTTCACGACTTCAAGTTTAAAACCACAATTAAACAATAATCATTTGCCTTCGTAGCAAATATGAATCAGTAAATAGGCGTTGATTTATTTTAGGTAAATTTATCGCTCATAAGAGTCTATGGAAAATTTCGTACAATATTTTCATGCTCAATGATGCACAGGTTTAGTCGTATAAGTCTTTTGAGTAAAATATGTAGTTGAGTTGCTATGGAGAACATAACTTTACTATAGTATGTTGACATGGATAAAGAAATGATATTGAAATTTTCCTGCTACATTCAAATAACGAAGAATGTAGTGTGAATTCGCAGTATCGTTGGTTTCTTCCTCATCCGCCAGGTTTCGCTTTGCATAGCACAGTTTTAGTGCAACTGTACTGAGTTGATGTGCCTCAGCAGGATGCAAATCGACACCAGTGTCTCGTCGCACAGTATTCGTGATACACCGTTGAAACATTCAATTATCTGCTATTTGATTTGATAACACAGGTGAAATTTGTCGTTCGCAGCGTTTCCATTCAGATAATAACCGAGTCAGCTTTACTGGCGAGGAATCTCACTCGGGGGTGTGTCCAATAACCGAGTCAGCTTTACTGGCGAGGAATCTCACTCGGGGGTGTGTCCAATAACCGAGTTAGCTTTACTGGCGAGGAATCTCACTCGGTAGCGTGTCCAATAACCGAGTCAGCTTTACTGGCGAGGAATCTCACTCGGTAGCGTGTCCAATAACCGAGTCTCCGCTTCGAGGCGAGGAATCTCACTCTGTAGCGCGTCTCATAACCGATCTAATAACCGAATCTCAACTATACTGCTTGAAAAGCATTGAGGAGTGGAGAGCTTGGAGATGTGGAAAGCTGATTGAGGAGCTTACGGATGTAGAGAGCTTGGAATAAGAGACCTTGTGCCACCTGCTGCAGCAGTAAATTGATTGAAGTACTTTGAGGATTCTAAAACTTCAAGTGGCCGTGTGTAACCTGGTACAGAATGTAACTGCTTGAAAAAAGAGCATCGAGAAATTTTAGTTTGGAGACTTTGCCACCTACTGCAGCCCCAAACTATTTGAAGAGATTTTGGATGTGGAGAGCTTGAAAAGGTAGTGTGTTACACTTGAGGCAGCAACGATTGGCTTAAAGAGCTCTGGGGCGTGGAGAGCTCATAGAGGCCGTGTGTTTCCTGCTACAGCATCTTAAAGAGCATTAGTAACTGGAGAGCTTGCAGGGGCCGTGTGTTTCCTGCTACAACATCTTAAAGAGTATTAGTAACTGGAGAGCTTGCAGTGACCGTGTGTTTCCTGCTACAGCATCTTAAAGAGCATTAGTAACTGGAGAGCTTGCAGTGGCCGTGTGTTTCCTGCTACAGCATCTTAAAGAGCATTAGTAACTGTAGAGCTTGCAGTGGCCGTGTGTTTCCTGCTACAGCATCTTGAAGAGCATTAGTAACTGGAGAGCTTGCAGTGGCCATGCGTTTCCTGCTACAGCATCTTGAAGAGCATTAGTAACTAAAGAGCTTGCAGTGGCCGTGTGTTTCCTGCTACAGCATCTTAAAGAGCATTAGTAACTGGAGAGCTTGCAGTGGCCGTGTGTTTCCTGCTACAGCATCTTAAAGAGCAATAATAACTGGAGAGCTTGCAGTGGCCGTGTGTTTCCTGCTACAGCATATTAAAGAGCATTAGTAACTGGAGAGCTTGCAGTGGCCGTGTGTTTCCTGCTACAGCATCTTAAAGAGTATTAGTAACTGGAGAGCTTGCAGTGGCCGTGTGTTTCCAGCTACAGCATCTTAAAGAGCATTAGTAACTGGAGAGCTTGCAGTGGCTGTGTGTTTCCTGCTACAGCATCTTAAAGAGCATCAGTAACTGGAGAGCTTGCAGTGGCCGTGTGTTTCCTGCTACAGCATCTTAAAGAGCATCAGTAATTGGAGAGCTTGCAGTGGCCGTGTGTTTCCTGCTACAGCATCTTAAAGAGCATCAGTAACTGGAGAGCTTGCAGTGGCCGTGTGTTTCCTGCTACAGCATCTTAAAGAGCATCAGTAACTGGAGAGCTTGCAGTGGCCATGTTTTACATGCGGCAGCAGTGAACTGCTCTAGAGCTCTGATGGGTAAAGCCCTGGAAGAGTTCTAACTTTCTACTGTATCTTTATGTTGCCTTTATGTATGTTACACCAAAATATTTTTGACATTTTACACGCCTTTTAAATTCATATTGATCATAGACTCAGCTCATAGAAATTCTTAGTTTTATGTAGAATTCAGTGCTGCAGGCCAATATAAAAAATTTGAAAATAAAGTGAGGGAAAAAAATACGTTGAGTCAGTTCTTGGGCCCCAGTGAAGTCTTCGAGAATAAAATGTAGTTCCAAGGAAGGTGCCGTTTGCCTGGGCCCAGCATGGCAAACTAGTCTGCTCATCAGAAATGCACCGTTCACAGGCGGAGTCAAGGCACAGTGGTATCTGCGGGGACAATAGTGTGGGATGCCGGTGTGGGATGCCACTGTGGGACGCCACTGTGGGATGCCACTGCGGGATGCACGCACTGGCGCTTGTGCATATCACTCTTGGAGTTCCGAGTGGTTGGAGGAGGAGATAATTCGTCGGAGTCTTTATCTTACCTGAATAAATAAATTGTACCTCTACTAAACTAGACCACGTAGCTGTAAACATTGTGTTGCGTTGCTGTCGTAGCTGACTTTGTAAGTGTATCCGTAAACCTTGTACCAGTCTCAACGATGATACCTGTGCGCTCTAGCGTGCGTACATGTTACTCATGATGTTCTAAATGATTGGAGGCGAGGATTCGTTTCGTCCGAGTCTTACCTGAATAAATGAAGTGTACTATAATCGACCTAAGCCGCGTAGCGTTCTAGGTCGTGTTGTGTTGCTGTCGGAGCTGGCTTTGTCCGTGTAGCCGTAAACCTTGTACCAGTCTCGACGATGCTACCTGTACGCGCTGGCGTGCGTACATATTACTCTTGAAGTTCTAAATGATTGGAAGCGGAGATCCGTTTTGTCGAAGCTTTTTTCTTGTGCGCACCTGCGTCATGCTAAAATTTTCAAATATTTATATCTGTAACAGCGTTGTTTTTTCTTGCACACTTAGGCGTGCGAGCCTAGTGGAATCCCTGATCATCGAGCCCTACGGGGAAGCCAATATGACTCGCGTTGAGGCTCTGGTGGAAATGAGAATCAAATCAAACCAAATCCCTCCACCGCACCTGCTCCGCAGAGGATCATCGCGCATCGAGTAGCGCTGGTCGTTCCTTCTTTGCTGTCCCGCAGCAAATTAATAGAGCCCTCACTGAACCGCTACAGGCCCAAGGCACGTTTGGGGGCCTAATGGGCGCTATTAGAGGATTACCTGATTCAGCAGACCATACCTAGTAGGCCGAGCAGGTATCGTGGTGCTGGCGCGCGGTATTGAGGACACGTAACAGATAATGACATTGCGTACTTAAAGGACTGTTGAGCGTGGGAAACATATTCAGTGACATTTCGTCCATTGGGCTTGTGAACATGTTAAATAATTACTTTATCATTGAAGAGGAGCAATGCTTATTTTATCAAGCCTCATTATTCTGGTGTTTCATCAAATGTCACACAGCACACGCTCCTAGCGGTCGCATTATCATTGCAAGTGCTAACTATGGTAGCACATTCTATTCGAAAATGATGTGAGTAATTACAGCTCTGATCATTCCATGCATATAAAAAGAATTGTTGCCAATATCGCTATGTTCTCTGTTATTAAAGTTAAAAAAAAAGTAGAGTAACTATGTTAAAATAACTCACTCCAGTAAACATTTTTTTTGGAACAGAAGAAAATTTTATGTAACAAAATCAATTGAATGTGTTAGAAGCAACATTTCATCGGCCCAATTCTCCACAGAATGAACTTTTTTAGTACTAATGTCATCATCACAAACATACGGATGCGGTACGTCCTCGTCAGTGTTGACAGGAGAAAGAAAATCCTCCCTTCACTGCATTAGCAAACTCAACGGCTTCTGGTGGACCACTGACAGGTTTCAGACAACCATTAGCGGTATTGGTTACCTGCAGTTCGTGCAATAATGGATGCATTTATGTACGGTTGACTGTCGATGTTCATGGATTTCGAAGACTTCGCGGAGCATAAGTTCTCGTACACCACTCTTCACATGCTACGATGACTAATAGTCAAAATTGTAATCCTTCTCATTATTTTCTAACTTGAAAACCATTTTCCTAACCTTATCTTTTTATCATTGTCTCTTTCGAGACCAGTATATAACATACCATATTTGACATATAAAAAAATTGGAGTTCAATCTCGAACAACAGCTGTTGAAATTTACATGATCTTATAATACGGTTATCGATCTGACCACACTCCCGTAAAAACTACAATATTAGCAACGCCATTCACCGGCGGCTAGATGCTCCGTCAGCTGTCGGGCACCGCTCAGATATCACCGTAATAATTCTAACATCGGTCTCCACATCTCTTCCACCGGACCAGCGGTAGATAATCAATCCAATTATTTGCGATGGTGTTGGCGATGAAATGCAACCTTGCCTATCGGATGTGTAGGTCCACGAGGACACAAATGCTGTTTACGACCCTCTCGGAATACCGGCGGCCTGATGGAATGATACGCACTCGAGGGAAAGAAAGGTATTGGGAAACTGTCGTTGTAAACTTTGCCAGGGCAACACTGCAGGCTCAGGGCAGCACTGCAGGCTCAGGGCAGCACTGCAGGCTCAGGGCAGCACTGCAGGCTCAGGGCAGCACTGCAGGCTCAGGGCAGCACTGCAGGCTCAGGGCAGCTCTGCAGGCTCAGGGCAGCACTGCAGGCTCAGGGCAGCTCTGCAGGCTCACAGCTTGAAATGGAATGTATTCTATAACAAGAATGATGCTTGATTTGAATTTGTTACAAGGGATCAGGAATGTCGAAAATAATTGGCGCTATTGGATGAGTTTTGCGAATACCTCCTGCTGGTACAGACCTTACTCTATCAAATACCCTTCACACACTACACTTCTTACTTCTGACTGCTCGAGTAACATTCCCTCAAACAATTGTTATGCCTTCTATGAAAATGTTGATGTGAAGTTGTCGATGAGACTTTGAATTTCAAGTAAAACATCATTGGAAATTCAAAATAAACGTCCAACCTGGTCAACTTATTAATTTAATACAATACTTAATTTATTGACGGCACGGTGAAGTTGTCGGGAAGAATTACTCCTATTTTACAGGTGATCGCTGTGTAACGGTGGGCCAACATTATTACTCAAAGTTACTCTTATTTTAGAGGTGATCACTGTGTAACGGTTGGCCAACATTATTACTCAAAGTTACTCCTATTTTAGAGGTGATCACTGTGTAACGGTGGGCCAACATTATTACTCAAAGTTACTTCTATTTTAGAGGTGATCGCTGTGTAACGGTGGGCCAACATTATTACTCAAAGTTACTTCTATTTTAGAGGTGATCGCTGTGTAACGGTTGGCCAACATTATTACACAAAGTTACTAATATTTTAGAGGTGATCGCTGTGTTACGGTTGGCCAACATTATTACTCAAAGTTGATGGACAAATCATGCCACGGTTTTTGGTCCTTTGTTGGTCTTCAATCCTTTGCCTATCGTCCGTTGATGACTTCTATAAATCTTAGCTCTTCCGCTTGCATTGTGTGTATACAACATTCAACATATACAACATACAACATTCAACATTCATAACGTACGAAGAGCATGTACATATATTGGTGAATCGAGAAAACTCAGATATATGTGAGCGGCTAATATGAGCCTGTGATCGAAGGATGGCGTCTCCACGGAATAAAACGTCACAAAGTAGTCCAGCCGACGATTGAAGCATGTTAGGTGAATTGATGTTAGTTGGGCTAACTATTTGGGCCAGCATCTGAGAACCTATTCAAATTAACAAACATGAAGTCTTCGAGCAATATTGACAAAAAACATTGAGCCCTTATGTTCACCGCTAGACTACTCTAAGCCAGCTAGTACAACCACATGCCTGGCAAGGTAAAACATTGAGCCCTTATGTTCACCGCTAGACTACTCTAAGCCAGCTAGTACAACCACATGCCTGGCAAGGTAAAACATTGAGCCCTTATGTTCACCGCTAGACTACTCTAGGCCAGCTAGTACAACCACATGCCTGGCAAGGTAAAACATTGAGCCCTTATGTTCACCGCTAGACTACTCTAAGCCAGCTAGTACAACCACATGCCTGGCAAGGTAAAACATTGAGCCCTTATGTTCACCGCTAGACTACTCTAAGCCAGCTAGTACAACCACATGCCTGGCAAGGTAAAACATTGAGCCCTTATGTTCACCGCTAGACTACTCTAAGCCAGCTAGTACAACCACATGCCTGGCAAGGTAAAACATTGAGCCCTTATGTTCACCGCTAGACTACTCTAAGCCAGCTAGTACAACCACATGCCTGGCAAGGTAAAACATTGAGCCCTTATGTTCACCG
>SDVV010018504.1:0-13745 GCA_016164225.1 Gammarus roeselii
GTGTGGTTGATAATGTAGATACAAAGAAGTCCTTGGTATCTACATTATCAACCAAAACTAGCTGGCCAATTTTAATTTAACTATTTCATAATTTCATCTAAATTCACAGCTGCACTATGGACGAATGATCCATTTGTCTGAATAGCCTAATGAATAGGCTCCTAATTTTCGTCTGGAACTGCTGTTGGGAATATATCGTACAAGCCTCTCTGAAGGAAGGAAGTTTCATAATTGTCTATATGGTTTTGGGCCAACTAGTCTTGCATGTGACAGAAACTCCGGAGTAAAGCGCATGGATGGTGTTGGCTGGGCCGGACACCTTGACTTCCCCTTCCCTCCCCTTCTCCTCTACCTGAGAAAATTCTAGTCACATTCACTCAGTGAAAGTTCTCTCTCGTTCGGTGTGTGTAAAAAAAAATTGCTTCATCAAAATTTGGTATCAGAATCGTTTAGGTTAGTATAACATCGAAACAAGTATTATTTCATGTTGATGTAATGTTTCAAATGAGTTAAATAGACCTACGTTGATAGTTATTGAGATGAAGTAAACCTTGATATCTGATTGGAGGTCCTGGGATGGAAGTACACGATTTCAATGCCTCGGATGCCCCGAGGCTTGGACAGGGGCTCGTTCATTTTTTTCCGGCGTCAGGCTTTAGTCACTAACTACGACTAGAAAGATTAGCCTCTAACTTTATCGGTAGACTGACAAACAATGTAAATAGGATTTTTTAGAATTAGCAGTTTTCTAATCGTTTTTTTGTACATACTTGACAAGGATCGACGATCGCAAAAGTTCACAGAACATGAAGACAAGACAAGCAAAAGTGAGTAACATCTCACTTTTGCTTGCTATAACTGCACCTAGATTTGTACCAAATTAATTATATATAAAGATATATTTATCATACTTTCCATCTGTCAGTTCCCTGACAAAAGAACTAACTAACCTTGTATTTTATTAATATATCCGTAATCAGTAAGGAATCACCTAATTATTTCATTTTTAAATCGTTCCTACGTATCTCAACCCTGTGTATTCTACCGTTCCTCAATTTTTTTTGCCGTACTATTACAGGAAGCCAAGATCAACGTTCACAATTCAAATTATGACAGAGTTGCTCAGGCGAGTTACGACTCTCCAACCATCCGGCCTTTCCCCATATTGCGTTTGGCACAAGAACGACTTGACTCCTTCGAAATAAGGTCAGACTTAAGATGCAAATTCAGTTCATGAGGTAGATTATTATCTGTTTGAACTATTACATTTTTCCCTTACCTAAAACTAACCACAGACGGGAATGCTATTGCAGTTACAAAAATTACGTCTAGAACATATTAAATTGAATTCAGTATAAATGCGAACTTCCAAACCGAATACAGACTGAATAAATAAGAGATGATTTAATAATAGTGATGTCCTCGTAAAAACAATTACATTTTCATTTCAGATGTTCTTTCACATATATAATTTCTTTTATGATGCGCGAAGGCCACGGAAAGATGCCTTCACCATCTATTTAACAAAAATACAAGGATAGAGACCATTGGTATTCCACCATAGCAATCCTTGCACATGATTCCCACGTTCCGTCCACATTGCATGTACGGACTAATTATGCCCTTGCTTCTCTGTCTGGCTCTCGGTACCCACCACCTTTGCCAGGCATTGGCATTCAACCATACTACAGCCACATATAGGCCCTGCTGGAGTTACGGCCTACCCCCTCAATCATAACAACAGATCCGACTATATCTCGCAGGGTTGATATATTTACAAGCTAAATGTATGCTCAAAGTGTTGCCACGTTGCACCGCAAGTCCAGGCCTTTGATTCAAACAGAACGTTTAGCGAGGATCGAGAAGCCGCTGGACTTGCCAATAACGCCGGTCATCTCGAAAGCGAAAGGCTCAAAAAGTTAGGGGGCGCGACGAGACTGATACTAATTCAATTTTGATTCTCTGTCACATAGCCTGCCCTGCTAGTCTCAGAAGAAGTGATAGGCAGGTCTACGCAAGTGCAGAGAAGAGGAAGACTGTAACGCCGCCAAGACGCTTGCCATCGCCACGATCAATACTGGGCTGACGGATCGTAGCAAGGCCAACTTAACGAAACACTCGTTAAATTTTATCATTATATGAGCCAAATGTCTGGGATGACGACCCCATGCTATAAAGGCATGACAGTGCGCGAGGGCCTGATTTATCCATGCGCTGTCCGCAGCGGAACGGCTGCAAATGACACACCGGTGCACAAACTCAGAGTGAAAGAGCAATAATTCGAAGCGAGAGTCCTTGACGGAGAGCCTAAGCACAATAAGTCGTTTATGTTCACCTACATTTTGTGTATGGCGAATCAGCTACAAGTGTATTTCCGACTTTAAGTCAGTTGAAAGTGACCATCTAGCTTCTGTGTTACGGTCTAAACGATTTAAGTCGTGTTCTGGTTCCATTCTAGAGTTTATGGATGTCATCGAAATTTACTGATCATATCAGTGAGAGCGTTTCACACTCTCCGGTATTTTTTGAACGTTTTTATACAGACTTGCAAATTGTAATCCACAGCAGAATATTTTTTCTATGCATGACGACCGCATACGGAAATAGTACCATCCTGTGAATTCCTGTTTGGGTTTGATTTGATTTGATTTAAGCCTCATTCCAACCGAAGCCTCAACGTGAGTCATAACAGGCTTTCTCGTATGGCTCGACGATCATGAATTCCTGTAGGCTCGCGCGCCTCGACGTGCAAGAAAAACAACGTTGGCATAGTCGGACAACGCGCACTCTGATGGGCACAAAACAACGGTTTTAAGAAACGAATCTCCGTTTTCAATCGTTCAGAACTTCAAGACTAACATGTATGCACGTCAGTGCGTACATGCAGCATCGTCGAGATTGGTACAAAGTTTAGGGCTACGAGGACAAAGTAAGCTCCGACAGCAACACAACACAATGTTAACAGCTACGCGATTTACTTCAGTTAAAGTAAAATTCCTTTAATCAGGTAAGATATAGATAGACTCAGACAAAACGATTCTCCGCTTCCAACCCCTCAGAGCCCCAAGAGCAACATGTACGCACGCCAGTGCGCACAGATAGTATCGTCAAAATTGTTACAAGATCCACGGCTTCACGGATCAGATCAACTCCAATGGCAACGCACCACAAGATTTATAGTTATGCGGAAAAAGGGCAACAACATAGATTACATATGGGCCTCGCACGCGCGAGCGAGCACGGACTGACAAATACGTATTAGCAGAATCATAAACAGGAATGTTCGCACAAATACATTAGCATTATTTTAGATGACAAATTTGTGTGATGATGGGTCTCGAGCTCCCCGGGTCCCTCGAGTCCCCTCGCCTCAGCTCATCTCGGCTTGTCTCGACTCTTTTCGGCCTGTCTCGACTCGTCGCACCCAACTCGACTTGTCTCGACATGTTTCGATCGATATCGACGCACCATTACCAGCCTTGACGCGGCTCTCCCCCTCTACTCCGGTAATCATGTGGACTGTAATAACTATTTTTTTCTACGCGAGCATTTCAGGATGGGAGCGGTGGGGGGGCAGAGGTCTCTCGGGTCCCAAACGAGCCCGATGAGACCCGGAGGGTAACCCAAGTCCCCCGGGTCCCCTGAGCTCCCCAGGTCCTCCTCTGTTTGGAATCCTGTTCTACATATCTGGTCGTGTAAAGCCTGGCTTCGAAAAATAAAGAATTGCCAATTTTGTGAATGTTTAATTCACGAAAATTCTTTCCTTGATTTTGTATCGCATACGATTAAGGAATTCTGTTCATTCCTGATTGAAAGTTCATACATTCTATAGGTATGTTGCTCTGCAATCTTTGAACAATGTTACAGTTTGATGAGGTGTGGCATTTTAAAACGAAATATCCTCTTAGTGCAGGAGATGTCCCCTCCTTTGCCTGTTGAGAGCTTAATTTGCTTCTGGAGATTGCAAGAAGTATGGCGACACCAATGTAAAAAAAAATCAAAGCGTTATTTTATAGCTGACACCATGCCAAAAGACATTACCGTAGAGAGAGGGTAAAAGTCCTTCAGTAACCCGTCTTCCCGACGGACACTCTCAGCCTCCTACCCTTCTTTCCGAGTCCCTGACTGACAATGTCCGACATATTCCTTGCTCATCTCCCACCCAGTTCACCCGTGTCAGCCTCCTTCCCAACTTCGCCATTTCTGACGGACGCTGTCCCCTTCCTGCTCTGCTCACTAATGTCCCTAATGACAGCTATCAAGCACTGTCAGCCTCCTGCCCGCCCATCCGTGTTCCTGACGGACTCTTTAGGCCTCCTGCCCTGCCCGCCTCTATTTTTATCGTACTATGTCTGCATCCCACCTCACACCCGTGTCCCTGCCGAACAGTCAGAGTTCAGAATTTTCCGTCTGCGTCTCTGATGGCCAATATATGTCTCCTGTTCTGCCTACCAATGTCCTTGACGGACATTGTGGGCCTCCTGCCCTTCCACCTTGTCACTGGTGGACATTGTAGACCTCCTGTCAAACCCATCCTTGTCCCTGACCGACACTGTCAGCCCCCTGCCCTTTTTACATGTGTCCCTGAAGGACGTGGTTTTCATCCTGGTGTGCATACTTGCATCCCTGACGGAAGCTAGTTGTGTAAAGATACTAACAGGCTCCTGCCCTTTTCACCCGTGTCCCTGATGAACACTGTTCCTCTCCTACCCTTCCAACCTGTGTCCCTGACGGACACTTTAGGGCCGCCTGGTGCAACACGCAGTCCTCGAGTCATGGGTTCGTCCTATCGAAAAAATCCCGGACCATGGATGGTGCCTGGCTATGGTTAGCTAACGGTACCTGGAACGTAGGAACGATATAGTCTCAAATATTCCCTGTTTGAAGCTGCGCAGCGTTGAGGCAGCCGATAGAGAACACAATTGCAGACCATCGCTTCTGGTTAAATTACAAAAGAATGTTCTTCGTGACATCTGACTCTTTTTAATTTAAAACTTGCTCTAGTATTTCTCAAATATCTAGGACAAAGCCCAGTGTGGTCGGCAATGGAATATTTTGTTGAAATCTACATAAACCGCACGTCTAGACGACAAAAACGAATAAATATATGAAGAAAATACTTACCCGCTTATCTAAATGGGCCCGAAGAAATATGTCGTAAACTGTGACATGGAGAAGTTCTTTACTCCTTTGGACCTTGTCATGATTCATCGGTAGCTACCACAGACAATCGTTAGAACAGTTATCACCGTATACTGTTTACTTCGCATGACACAACCAATTAAGCTTTTTTTCAAGCTGAACAAACGCAATGGCTGTGAATGTGAGAACGACAACGAATAATACACGTTCAGTGAGCGTAGGTGCAAGCAATCAACAGCGACTATTCGTGCTTTAAATTGCTGTTCTAAATGCCCAAACTATTCTGAAAATCTACTCGTTTGAGTTTCTGCTGGTCCTAATATGTGGCGCGAACGACTGTTCCGTAAGTTGTTACACTATCAGCGGAAAGTTTCGGCATAATTCGCGCAGGTTATTATAATAGAAAATCATTTGAGCATTGGAAATAATTCCCACTCTTACCTACTCGGGTCAGCATTTGAGTGAATTCGGATGGTGAATGGACAAGTCAAACAAGTGAAAACAAGAGTGTATGTGTTTATACATACATACATACATACATACATACATACATACATACACATATACATATGAAAACATATAAACATTTACATACATACACTTACATACGTATACATATACATACATATACATATGTACATATGTGTTTGGCGTGATCGTGAAAGAAAATAGCGCGTAGAGGAAAGTTGGTCGCAAGAAGTTGTGGTGTTGATAGTGAGCGATCGGTTGGTTAGTAGTGTTACCGACTAGAAGGTGTCCTAAAGAAGGATGTGGCTGAATGTTAAGTGAGGGCTTACGAACCTGGTAGCGAGCAGATTTAAGAAGATTGAGAGCAATTCCGGAATGACCTAATTATTGAGAGTTTTGGAGGTCAATATGAAGTGGTGGTAATGGGTGATCTAAATGCGAGAGTTGGAGATGTAGTGGTGGAGAATGTGGTAGGAAAATACGGCGTTGCCGTTAACTATGACAGTAGAGAAAACTTGATAGACTTGATGGCTGGAAACAGCTTATTCAAAAGCGAAATATCAACAAGTACACGTGTGTATGGATAGCCCGTTGATGGATTTTGTGCTGATTTTGAGGAGAGTGGTGTGGAAGCTGTTGGATGTGCGGGTGTTGAGCGGGTAGGGTCTGATCATCAACTGGTAGATGGAAGAGCATAAGCGGAGCAGAGATGAACGGAGTACACAATAGTGGGAGTAATGAAGGTGAGTTACCTGAATGTGGGAAGCAGACCTGAGGAATTTCCTGGACAGCGATGAGACTGACTGCCTGAAGAGAGAAGGAGCAACGATTGTCTGTGGCTGGTGAGGCTTGTGAATCTGTGTTTTGTATCGAGCGTGATGCCGATTGAGTGGCTCAGTGCCTGCGTTGTTCCACCGTACAATGGTAGAGGGGATAAAAATAAATGCAACAACTCGAGATGTATCAGCTGTTATGGGTTGTCGGTAGATTGTAAGGGACAGTGGAGCGCTAATCAAGAGGATTGGAGACCGTACTGATGGTGCAATTGGCGAGGAACAGTGTGGCAAAGGAGTGGCAGAGGTGGTGCCGATTAGATTTTTGTAGTAAAACAAATCTGTGAACAGAATCTTGTTGAGAAAGATATATCTTCTGAGACTTTGGGGATCTGGAAAATGCTTACGACAGGGTTGACAGGAAAGCACTGTAGTGGGTGTTTCGTCTAGATGGAGAGGGCATTAATCTCTTGAAAACGGTTAAGAGTTTCTGTGCAGGCAGACGAGCATGTATCAGAGTGGAAAGATAGGCTAGTGGTTAGTTCACAGGGGAAATGGAACTGAGACAAAACTCCGTTATGTCTCACTGGCTTTTCAATCTCTAAGTGGATGGAGGATTCAGGGAGGTGAACGGGAACGTATTGGGTTGTGGCTAAGTGCTGTGGGGGGCTAATTGGGCGGAGTTGACATTTGACTCAGTTACTGCTTGTCGAAGATACGGCACTGTTGACGGATTTGTAGGAGAAATTGTGGAGGCTAGTGTCGGAGTTTGATACAATGCGTGAGCGGTAAAAGATGCCAGTTAACATGGGTAATAGTAAAGTAATTCGATGTTCAACGAATGTTGATGGGAGCGAATGTCGATGAGAGCTAATGTTGATGTCCTCCCAAGTGATGGGTTATTGGAGGAAGTTAGTGTTTTATGTACCCATGAAACTCGTGTGGAAAGTCTCAACTAGTGTAAAGTGAAGTGGAAGTAGTGTATATCGGTGCAAGACGGTCATGTGAAGGAATAGGATAGGGCTTAATTAGCGGTGGGTAGGGGGTTGACCGGAGTCAGGCGGGCGGGACCGGATGTGGGCGGAGTCACTGTTAAGGCAGGCGGGCGATGCAAAGGGGTGGAAGGGGCTGGGGGCTTTCGCCTATGCTTTAGAATATATATTGGGGAGGTTCATGTTCTGAACATTTCAATTTATATTAATTAGTAATGTTTATTGTATTTATATATGTTTTTTCTTCTTTAGATGGCTGTATTGGGGTATACTTCGTTACTAACTGTTGCCCATTATAGATTTAGTTTCTGGTAGGAATATTGCTATAACACATTTCTGGAGGGGTGGGGTGTAGGGATCCCCTTGGCAATTAGTTGGATGCGCTTTGGAAAATTAGATGAGATTGCTCATACCTGTTATTTGAATTGCTTACATCATTTCCGTGGCATGAATGCTATGTTTGAGTGTTTCATAGCATTATATATACATGTCTGATTTGATGATTCTTTATATTATTTCTGTTTTCATACTTATGTTTGTATTCTTATCTAGTTGAGGTGTAGTTGAGGTCTCCTTGGTTATCGGTTATTGGTTGATGATTTATGGTTATTGATCAATGGTCATTGATTATTAGTTATAGGTCATTAGTTATTTGTTATTGGGGATTAGATTTTGGTTATTGCATATTGATTACTGGTATCGGTTAGTGATTATTGATTATCGGTTATTGATTAATTGCAATTGCTAATTGGTTATTGGATATTGATTATTGGTTATTGTTTATTCGTTTTTGGTAGTTGGTTATTGTATTTTGGTTTTTGGGTAATGGTCTATGTTTATTCGTTAATAGTTATTAATTCGTTTTTTGGGTAATGGGTAATATTTACTGGTTAAAGGATAATAGTTAAAGGGTAATGGTTACTTCCTAATAGTCTATTGTTTTTGGTTGTTGTTTACTGGTTATTGATTATTGGACATTGGGTATTGGTGATTAGTTATTGGTTATTTGTCCTCGGTTTTTCGTTATTATTTTTTTGTTATGAGTCATTGGTTGTTATTTATTGGTAATTGGTTATTGATTGTTTATTTTACTATTGGTTATCTGGTATTGTTTATTGGTTATTGGGTGTTAGTTATTAGTGATTGGCTATTTGTTCTCACTTATTGGTTAGTGGTTTTTGGTTTTTGGTTATTAGTTATTTGTTATTGGTAATTTGTTCTTTGTTGTAGGTCATTGCTTTTTTGGTTACTGGTTACTGTTTAGTGATTTTTGCTCACTGGCTATTGGTTATTTGTTATTGGTTATCGGTTATAGTTATCTTTTGGTATTTATTAGGTTTTAATCATTAGTTAGTGCTTATTGGTTATTGGTTTTGGGCATTTGTTACTGGATAAGGGTAATTTTTTATTGGGTATTGGATATAGTTTATTGGGTATTGGTTATTGGTTTTCATTTATTTGTTATTGGATATCAGTTCTTAGTTCTTGGTTATTGGTTGTATGCTTATTGGTTTTTAATTATTGGTTATTAGTTATCGTTTGCTGGTTATTGGGTAATGGTTTTATGGTATTTGTTACTGATATTGGTTCAATGTTATTGACTATTGTTTATTGGATGTCAGTTCGTAGATATTAGTTTTTTAGGTTTTAGTTAAATGTTCTTAGGTATCACTTATTGAAAAGTAATCATCACTTATTATTTCCTAAATAATAGTTCTGAGTTAATAGTCAGCATCATTAGTTATACGTTATTAGTTATTGATTATTCGTTATTAGTGACTGGTTATTTGTTATTGGGTAAGGTTTATTGGTTATTGTGGATAGGTAATGGGTTATTGGTTAGTGGCTAGTCGACATTACTTAGAGGTTATTGGTTATCAGCTATTGGATATTGGATAGTAGGCATTGGCTATTAGAAGGTCGGTTTTTGGCTTATGTTCCATTGTGGTCAGTCATGGTACATGCTGATCCAATATGAACAAACGGTTCATCATGGTCAATTCCAGTTCCCCAACGTACAGCATCGTTTTTTGTCATCTATAGCAGCCAATCATGGTAGATAATGGTGTCTCCGTGTCGATGCGGCAGCACAAAAATTCATTCATGATTCATCACAATCCATAAGAGTCCGTCATATTTCATAATTGTTCATCCTACTCCCGAATGGTCCTCAATAGCCCATTGGTCCCGCATGGTTCATATGGTTCTATCATGGTCAATCATAATCCATCAAGTCCCATTATAGTCCATTATATTCTGTTTCCTGATGGTCCATCATGTTCCATCAAAACTCATAATTGTCCGTCATGATCCATCATGGTCCATGATGATACATCATAACCCACAATGTTCCATCATGATCAAACATGGGCCGACGTGGTCCAGAATGCAACAATATAACTTCTTGGTCCATCATGATCCATCATGGTTCATCATGGCTCATCAAAATCCATAAAAGTCCTTCATAGTACATAATAGTCATCATGGTACAACCGTGTATCCATATGGGTCAATCATTTCCATCATGTTTCGTCTTTTAATCGTGATCCATCGAGGTCCGTCAAGGCTGATTTTGGTGCAATGTCACCTTTTTGGCCATGGTGGTCCATCATAATTATTTATTGTTTATCATTTCTCATCTCAATCCACAATAGTCATTCATGGTACATAATAATCCATCATTGTTAATCCGTGTCCACAAGAGTCTATCAGGTCCATCATGGTTAATCATGGTCCATCATAGCTTATCGTGGTGCATCACTTTTCAAACCATTCGTTAATGTACAGTGCCCGCAAAAAAAAAATTGATCACTATACTGTAAATCTGTATTTCTAGTACTTTTAAGAAAGCTGTCAAATTTGTTCCAGAAGAGATAAAGACGTCGGGTAAGTTTTGTTGTCTTTTTTTAGGGTGCATAGTTCAAGGCTCACTACACAGCCAGTATGGTTCTAGCAGCGGTTGAGTGTGGGTGTACTTCAAGTTTCGTCATAATTGTGTTTGTTTATAAGTCTGCTCATTTGTACTATAAGTGCTACATTTTCAGAAATAGTACAATGGTCACGAAAAACAACTGACAAAATAGTCACTTGTTAGCTTTTTTCTGGAACCATTGTACTATTTCTGTAAATGTAGCACTTATAGTACAAATGAGCACACTTATGAATAAGTACAATTATGACGAAACTTGCCGCACACCATAACTCAACCGCTGCTAGAACCATACTGGCCATGGAGGCATAATAGGTGAAGGGAGCATTGGCTGCTTTGTGTGTGTATTCGAATGAAGCCACTTTTCGTGCTCGAATCATGGCTCGGATGCCCGGTCTGGAGTCAGTACATGAGTCAGTGTTGGTGCAACCGTCGGACAGGCAGGGCTCGTGATCATGGGTCGACGTTGCTGTTTTTGTCCCTTTTAATGCCATTGGAGTTTTGAGTGCAGCTAACATATAATGTTGTGCATTGTCAAAATAGAAATAACTAATGCGCGAGTAAGAAATGGCTGACTACTCTATTAATTTTGCAAGCCTTTCAATAGCTTTGCCGGCGCAGTTGCTGGGCACCATGCTCGCTTAGAGCAGGAGTTGCGACATCCATCCCGTACCACGTCTGACTCACGACTGAGGCTGCCAGAGTACGATCTACTGAGCACCAAAACTGGCTTCACAAAAATGAGCCAATGCTCCCTCCACCTATTATACCTCCATGATACTGGCGGTGTAGCGAGCCTTGAACTGTGAAACCTAAAGAAGGCAACAAAACTTATCCGACGTCTTTATCTCTTCTCGAACAAATTTAACAGCTGACTGAAAAGTGCTGGAGATACAGATTTAGAGTATGGTGATGATTTTTTTTGCGGTCACTTTACATAATAGTTCAGCAAGGTTCATTACAAATCATAATGAAGGTTCCGTCATAGTGAATAATTGTCCAGCATCATCCGGAGTGGTCAATAATAGCACAAAGATCCTAAGTGGTTTATAAGGAGCCATCATGCTCAATCACGACCCATCATGGTCTCTGATGGTCAATCATGGTTCATCATGGTACATCTTTGTCTCCACGTGGGCCCATCAGTTACATTATGGTACGTCATGTCCTTCATGGTCCATTACCGTCCGTCATGTTATGGTCCAATGCGGCATCATAATCCATCATGGTCCACGGTGGTTTATCATGGTTCATCACAATCCAAAATAATAGGTCATGTTAAATAATAGTCCATGCTGTCTTATTCTGGTCCATCCGGGTCCATAAGAATCCATAATTGCATATAAAGATCCATCATGTTCCATTATGGGGCAAAAACTCTATCTTAGTCAATAATGGTCCATAATGGGCCATTATGACGCATTAGACCATCAATGTCAAGCATGATCCATCACGGTCCATCATTATCCATCATAGTCCATCATGGTCCATAATCGTTCATAAGGAGCTAATGAACCATAACAGTCCAATAGCGTTCATCGAGGTCCATCCTGGTCCATCATGGTTTTTAATGACCCCTCATTACTCATCACAAGGAAAAAAATAACATCATTGTCCATGCCGGGCCATCTTTGTCCATCTGCTTCTATAGAGGTCATCAAAATCCGCAATGGTCAATCACAATATATTATAGTAATGGTTCATTATGTTCCATCATGAGCAGTCATAGTCCAGAATTGTCCAATAAAGTATGGTCCGTTGGTCCTTTATGACCAGTCATCGTTCAAATCTGCTAATCACAGTGCCTCAATGTCCGTCATGACACACAATAGTCGATCATAGTTCATCCATGTGGTCACAAGGGTCCATCAGGTCCATCATGGTTCGTTATATTCATCATGCTCATCATGATCCATCATGGTCCGTCATGATCCTTTAGAGTAGAATATGACGTCGTTGTCCATGATGATCAGTCATGATCCAAAATTGTTCATAATTTCACAGCACAATCCATAGTAGTCAGTCATGGTACACAATAGTCCATCATTGTCAATCCGTGTCCAAAAGGGTCCAACAGGACTGGCATGGTTCATCACGACTTACTATGGTCCATCATGGAACATCATGGTCCATCCCAATTTACAGTAGTTCGTTAATCAGAATGACCAATTATTGTTCATCAAATTTCATAATAAATACTCAGCCATAGTGAATAATTGTCCATCGTGATACCTAATGGCACATAATAGCAAAATGATCCATCATGAATCATGAGGATCCAACATGATCAATCAGTAACAATCATGATATCTGATGCTCCATCATGGCTCACCATAATTATCAATTGTCTGACATGATCCCTTATCATGGATCACCGCAATCCATAGTAATCCATCAAGGTTAATAGTCCATCATGGTACATCCGTGTGTTTACATGGGCCCATCTTGTCCATGTCCATCATGGCCCATCACAGTCAGTCATGTTTCATTACGGTCCGAAAATACCTCCTACTGTATCATGGTCCATCATGATCCATCATGGTTCAACATGATTCAATAAAATCCATAATAGTTGGTCATGTTGAATAATAGTCCATCAAGGTCAATGCTCGTTCACATAGGTCCATTAGGTACATCATGGTTTCTTCAATCGTCCTTCATGGGCCATAATGGGCGAACATCGTCCAGCACGGTTCATCAGGGTCTATCATGGCCCATTCTGATCAATTAAACTCGATTCGGGTTCTCAACAATCCATACTGACAAATAACGAACCACAATGGTATAGTAAGGATGAAAATTCAGTATTTGTCCATCGTGGTCCAATATGACGCGATGTACCAACATTGTCAAGCAGGATCCATCACGGTCTATCATTGTCCAGCATGGTCAATCGTGGTTCATCTAGGCCCATATTGGCCATGATTCATGGTCCATCATAGGTTATAATGTCCCATCTAAAAATTATGATCTGTGATATCAACTATGGACACAGAGTCAACATATCTACGCAATTCTATGCACGCGTCGACTCAATCGCGCCGTTTAGGCTACTATTTCACATGTAGACCAATTTAGATGTTATGGACTCCGTCTATGACTTTGATATACAGAAGTGAAGCTTGGAACATAACTAGCATCTTTTGTGCTCATCGATTGAACTAATTTTTGATAAACAACTAGTTCACAGACCGAGCAATGAGAGGTGTTAAGTTTAGTTCACAATGTTCATTACTGGTTCGCACCCAGGGCAATGAGAGGTGTTGAGTTTAGTTCACAATGTTCGTTACTGGTTCGCACCCAGGGCAATGAGAGGTGTTGAGTTCAGTTCACAATGTTCATTACTGGTTCGCACCCAGGGCAATGAGAGGTGTTGAGTTTAGTTCACAATGTTCGTTACTGGTTCGCACCCAGGGCAATGAGAGGTGTTGAGTTCAGTTC
>SDVV010018505.1:0-13745 GCA_016164225.1 Gammarus roeselii
CTGGCCACCGAACGATTAGTTGCAGATGACTGGCCACCAAACGATTCGTTGCAGTTGACTGGCCACCGAGCGATTAGTTGCAGATGACTGGCCACCGAACGATTAGTTGCAGATGACTGGCCACTGAGCGATTAGTTGCAGATGACTGGCCACCGAGCGATTAGTTGCAGATGACTGGCCACCAAGCGATTAGTTGAAGATGACTGGCCACCAAACGATTAGTTGCAGATGACTGGCCACCGGACGAAATGTGGCCAATAATAATAACAAGCCCATTTAGAGACGTAGTTGAAAAAAAAAATTGTGTCAATATGTCAGAGCATGGATAACCAGGATAACTTCGTTAATATAAATAAAGTTTAATTAATTACAGACGCCTAGTATAAAAACTTGATAAAGTTGATTTTGAAAAAAGAATTAAAAAAATATATCCATCTATACTAACTGAAAATCCCGTCTATGCCAAAACCTTCGACCGAAATATTCATTAACCCTGCCTCCATTTGTACATTTCTGCAAGGATTTTATTTCAATCACGAAAACTTTTGGATGTAGGGTAAAAAGAGCATGAAGAAAACGTGAAACATCTTCCTCGACGAAAGAGCATTGCGAGCGTATTGGGACGACAGAGTTGATACCTTGATGGAATTCAGCCTTAGCATATAATTTCATTTATTTCCGGTAATAACAGTTTATCTTTTCCCTAAGAGGATCGCAATTCTTGTTCATTATGTTAAACTGGTCAGCTCTTTACTGTAAGTCAGAGGAACGTCAAGTATATGTCAACCATTAGTCTGGACTAATAATAACCACAAACTGTTGGTATGGACTAATAATACCCACAAGCTGTTGGTATGGACTAATAATACCCACAAGCTGCTAGTATGGACTAGTAATACCCACAGGCTCTAAGTATGGACTAAGAATACCCACAAGCTGCTAGTATGGACTAATAATACCCACAAGCTGTTGGTATGGACTAATAATACCCACAAGCTGTTAGTATGGACTATTAATACCCACAAGCTCTTAGTATGGACTATTAATACCCACAAGCTGTTGGTATGGACTAATAATACCCACAAGCTGTTAGTGTGGACTGATAATTCCTACAAGCTGTTAGTATGGACTAATAATACCTAAAAGCTGTTAGTATGGACTAATAATACCCACAAGCTGTTGGTACGGACTAATAATACCCACAAGCTGTTGGTATGGACTAATAATATCCACAAGCTGTTGGTATGAACTTATAATACCAACAAGCTGTTAGTTTGAACTAATAATACCCACAAGCTGTTAGTATGGACTAATAATACCCACCAGCTGTTGGAATGGACTAATAATACCCACAAGCTGTTGGTATGGATTGATAATACCCCCAAGCTGTTGGTATGGACTAATAATACCCACAAGCTGTTAGTGTGGACTGATAATTCCTACAAGCTGTTAGTATGGACTAATAATACCTAAAAGCTGTTAGTATGGACTAATAATACCCACAAGCTGTTGGTACGGACTAATAATACCCACAAGCTGTTGGTATGGACTAATAATACCCAAAAGTTGTTGGTATGGACTAATAATACACACAAGCTGTTAGTATGGACTAATAATTATTACAAGCTGCTGGGATGGACCAATAATACCCAGAAACTGTTGGTATGGACTAATAATACCTACAAGCTGTTAGTATGGACTAATAATATCCACAAGCTGTTGGTATGGACTAATAATACCCACAAACTGTTAGTATGGACTAATAATACCCACAAGCTGTTGGTATGGACTAATAATACCCACGAGCTGTTAGTATGGACTAATAATACCCACAAGCTGTTAGTATGGACTGATAATACCCACAAGCTGTTGGTATGCACTAATAATACCCACAGGCTGTTGGTATGGACTAATAATACCCACAAGCTGTTAGTATGGACTATTAATACCCACAAGCTGTTAGTATGGACTAATATTACCCGCAAGCTGTTGGTATTGACTAATAATACCCACAAGCTGTTGGTATGGACTAATAAAACCTACTAGCTGTTAGTATGGACTAATAATACTCACAAGCTGTTGGTATGGATTAATGATACCCACAAGCTGTTAGTATGGACTAATAATATCAGCAAGCTGTTAGTATGGACTAATAATACCCACAAGCTTTTAGTTTGGACTAACAATACCCACATGCTGTTAATATGGACTAATAAAACCCACAAGCTGTTGGTATGGACTAATAATACCAAACAGCTGTTGGAATGAACGAATAATACCCACAAGCTGTTAGTATGGACTAATAATACCCGTAAGTTGTTAGTATGGACTAATAATACCCACAAGCTGTTAGTATGGACTAATAATACCCACAAGCTGTTGGGATGGACTAATAATACCCACAAGCTGTTGGTATGGACTAATAATACCCACAAGCTGTTAGTATGGACGAATAATACCCACAAGCTGTTAGTATGGACTAATAATACCCACAAGCTGTTAGTAAGGACTAATAATACCCACAAGCTGTTGGTATGGACTAATAACATCCACGAGCTCTTAGTATGGACTAATAATACCGACAAGCTGTTAGTATGGACTAATAATACCCACAAGCTGTTGGTAAGGACTAGTAATACCCACAAGCGGTTGGTCTGGACTATTAATACTCACAAGCTGTTAGTAAGGACTAATAATACCCACGAGCTGTTGGTATGGACTAATAATACCCACAAGCTGTTAGTATGGAGTAATAATACCCACAAGCTGTTGGTATGGACTAGTAATACCCACAAGCTGCTGGTATGGACTAATAATACCCACAAGCTGTTAGTATGGACTAATGATGCCCACAAGCTGTTAGTAAGGACTAATAATACCCACAAGCTGTTGGAATGGACTAATAATACCCACAAGCTGTTGGTATGGACTAATACTACTCACAAGCTGTCAGCATGGACTAATAATACCCACAAGCTGTTGGTATGGACTAATAATACCCATAAGCAGTTAGTATGGACTAATAATACCCACAAGCTGTTGGTATGGATTAATTATACCCACAAGCTGTTAGTATGGACTAATAATACCCACAAGATGTTAGTATGGACTAATAATACCCACAAGCTGTTGGTATAGATTAATGTCTTTCGAAGTAGCATTTGCCTGTTCAAGACACTCGGAGGTTCAAACTCAAGTAGCTACTACCCTATCGCGCATTGTTTCACCCCTTCTAGGGCAGGGTAACCAAGGGCAGTGTCGCCCCAAATCAATGCAACACTAACGGAGTGTATGAGGGCATGAAGGGTAGACAATCGCAAGTGCTTACCCATCTAAATGGATGGGTAAACAGGCAGAAGAACTGGCGCAGTTGTGAGCATTTTGTACTGAGAAGGAAACGATACATTTCGTACTTTGTAACGGTCGTTTGCTCTATCGACTTCATTAAATTGGAGTACAAGAAGAGAAGAGTAAATGGATAAAATAAATTTCATGATAAGTTGAATGTGAAGAGCTTGGGAATTATGGTCTCCCTTGCCGGCCCAAAAAGTACATTTCTTGACTGGACGATCAGTGGAAGAGGATTGACAGTACTCTCGACCGTCAACTGTAGTTTTGACAGGCTCTAATGGACAGTATTCTGGACAGTCAACTGTAGTTTTGACAGGCTCTAATGGACAGTATTCAGGACCGTCAACTGTAGTTTTGACAGGCTCTAATGGACAGTATTCTGCACCGTCAACTGTAGTTTTGACAGGCTCCAATGGACAGTATTCTGGACCGTTAACTGTAGTTTTGACAGGCTCTACCGGACAGTATTCTGGACCGTCAACTGTAGTTTGACAGGCTCTTATGAACAGTATTCTGGACCGTCAACTGTGGTTTTAACAGGCTCTAATGGACAGTATTCTGGACCGTCAACTGTAGTTTTGACAAGCTCTAATGAACAGTATTCTGGACCGTCAACTGTAGTTTTGACAAGCTCTAATGGACAGTATTCTCGACCGTCAACTGTAGTTTTGACAGGCTCTAATAGACAGTATTCTGGACCGTCAACTGTAGTTTTGGCAGGCTCTACTGGACAGTATTCTGGACCGTCAACTGTAGTTTTGACAGGCTCCAATAGACAGTATTCTGGACCGTCAACTGTAGTTTTGATAGATTTAAATGGATGGTACTCTGGACCGTCAACTGTTGTTGTGACAGGCTCCAATTGACGGTATTCTGGACAGTCAACTGAAAATTTGATAGATTCAAATGGATAGGACTCTGGACCGTCAACTGTAGTTTTGACAGGCTCCAATTGACGGTATTCTGGATAGCCAACTAAAACTTTGACAGGCTCCAATTGACAGTATTTTGGACAGTCAAGTGAAGTTTTGACAGGCTCAACGTGAAAGTGTATTCACAAAGAAAAATAACGAACAAGTTATTTAATTCACTCCATTGCTTTACTTATTGCAACATAATTATTGACTAATCTCGGAAATGTTTGAACTATTACACTATGAGTGAAATTGTTTCGTGACCGTCTTATTCTGAATTTACGCTGTTTGAAACGTGAACTTTCCTAGCATGCCCAACATATTGCATATAAAGGGAGAAAAAATGCCATTAAAGGCCTCTGATTCTTTACAGAAGTCAACCCGATTCCATGAATTTTCATGAAATAAAAATGATATTGTGATGTAATTCTCATAACCTCATGCGGAGCACACATTCAGTATTGGCCTACAAGCAGTGCAACCGGCCCTGAACTGAATAACTGTACTTCAATCAAGGGAAACATTTTCAGAAAAATCTGGAGAAGAATGCAAGTAAGATTGTTCCGTTTTAATATGAACATTTCATCAAAGATACGAGACCAATAATTTTTAAATATTCTATCTGATGCTGATTCAGAAAACCACGGTGAAACGTTCTCAGTATTATTACATTTTGGATCCAGGCCATTCACTGCGTCGGACAAACCTTGTAATTGAAAGAATGAAAAGTTTATTCGCCAATAAGATAAGCTGTATATCGTTGCCGAGTATCAGGGTATTATTAGCAATATAATTCAAGGCAATATTGCGGAAATGTATGATGAGGGGTGTAGAGCTTTTATAATGAAAGCAGAGCATGTTTCATGGGAGGGAGAGAGGTAAGCGCTTGCTTCCCAGAGAAAGTGGGACCGAGACAAAGTTGTGTTGTGTTCCTGACTCTTCAATATCTGCATAAATGGAGTGGTCGGGGAGGTGAACGTGAGTGTATTGGGTCGAGGTTTAGAGTTGTTAGGAGCAAATGGATGGAGTTGGCATTTAAGTCAGTTTCTGTTTGCGGATGATACAGCACTTGTGACAGATTTGGAGAAGAACGTAAACTAGCGCCGGAGATAGGTGGAGTGTGTGAGAGGAGGAAGCTGATAAATAATTAATGTGAGTATAAGTGAAGTAGTAAGATGTCCGATGTAAGACGATGGGAGCAGAATCATCGTCATTCCTTGTTCCATTGGGTGTGGAAGTAAAATAATGATTGTATGAGGGGGTAGTTGTCTTAACTATGCTCTATGAGGCTGAGACGCTAAGGGCGAGAACAGGAGTGAGAAGAATGTTGAATGTTTTCGATGTTAAATAGTTTTGAAGGGTAACCAGCAATGGACTGGTTCGAAAAACTGAAGAAATAACGAGTACATGGCTTCAGATGCTAGAGAAATAATTTTTTATCGATCAATATTTCGTGGATTCAATAACTGAATTAACACAAAATTTCTTCCTACGGATATTATTGATATTGTAAATATTGATTTTTATGTAACTATATAAGGCTCCTACATTTGAGCACGGAGTGGGTGTTAGTAGGACCTGAGAAAGGGAACAAAGACCGGTATACGGTATGTTGTCGGTGGTTAGCCGTGGTATGACTCAGATAGACCTGAGAAAGGGAACAAAGACCGGTGTACGGTATGTTGTCGGTGGTCAGCCGTGACATGACTCAGATAGACCTGAGAAAGGTAACAAAGACCGGTGTGCGGTCTGTTGTCGGTGGTCAGCCGTGACATGACTCAGATAGACCTGAGAAAAGGAACAAAGACCGATGTGCGGTCTGTTGTCGGCGGTCAGTCATGACATGACTCAGATAGACCTGAGAAAAGTAACAAAGACCGGTGTGCGGTCTGTTGTCGGTGGTCAGCCGTGACATGACTCAGATAGACCTGAGAAAAGTAACAAAGACCGGTGTGCGGTCTGTTGTCGATGGTCAGCCGTGACATGACTCAGATAGACCTGAGAAAAGGAACAAAGACCGGTGTGCGGTCTGTTGTCAGTGTTCAGCCGTGGCATGACTCAAAGACATGCGGTAACAGAAAGGTTCATCGCTCGAAGACGATGTCACGGTCAATAAAGTCATTAATACACATTGCGACAAGGATTGGCTGCCAGGTATTTTAGTCCCACTAAATAGAACTATAGGAAGCTTGTACTGATTATATATACATGCGTCTTGCTATATGTGTATGTAATTATGTAGATGGTGCACGCTTTAATTATGTACATTGTTACATATATCCTCCTCCTATTATTACTATTATATTGACGGTGACCGAAGATATGTACTTCAATAGTAAGCTACTAAGTTGAGAGACAAAAGAAACGGAATAAAACCGTCATTAGATGGAAATTTATGAGGGAGCCTGCTGAAGGTTGCCGGTTAGGTTAATTTCAGGAATATTCCAATAATATTACTTGATCAATTCCCTAGACTTAGTAATGCCTCATTGAAAAAAAATTGTATGGTGAATGTATTACTCTTTCCTTGATGTAAAAATTCGATTTCGATCAACTTTATCTAACGTAAAGCAGGAAAAACAAGAAAATTATCGAATAAAATTCCCTAATGACGCACGGGAAATTGTTAGATAAATACTGGATTGAGGTGAAGTTTTTACGTGATGGAAAATTACTTTGGAAAGTTCGCACTGTATATTAACCTGTATCATGATAGGTAATAACAACAATTAATCCTATGAAATTGTCCTGAATATAATACAAATCCTTGATCGCTCACAAGAAAATTAACTATTGATAAAATGCCTTGAGCTTCCACGAGAGACCTAACTAAAAAGGAAAAAAAAAGGAAATGTAGGTAATAAATGAAATACCGGGAGTATTTTCCGCAGATTTATTTGTACGTGAAAAAAAAAATCGCGAAAAGAAATCCAGAGCGGATGTCAATACCTTCATGGTAGATAATCTGTTGTAATGGATGAATTGAGTCTTTGTCTTTCTAAGCCTAGAATTCCTAATATTGTGGGAACTTGCTGCAAAAGATTGCATTTCGTACATTGGCTTTGAAACAATGTCCCATAATTTACCATAAAATTAAAAAGCGATGTTATTCAATTGTACGTAGAGAATTGGCGAATATTCAACCTAATAATCAGTTTGAGAGATGGTGATGAATGGAAAAACGAATGGTACAATTTGGGTAATTTGAATTTAAATCGTTATTGGAAATGAATATATTCGAATTTACATAAAGAAAATATTATGAAGCTTCGTATTTTCGCGGTAAGGATTTTTTTGGTCGAAGTATATTATAATGTATACGAGGTCAAGTACTTCAACCGTCCGTCCGTCCATCACACTGTCAGCTAATTGTGGCTACGCTAATAATCAGCGGCGAAACAAATTTATGTCATCTTGAGTTGTTAATCATTCTATGAGAGTTGTATGCACTTAAACAAGAGCAACATCAATGAAAATCATTTGATGGTACACTTTAAGCCTAATCCCCCGTACATGCCGCTTAACGAGAGGTTAAACGAGCTCAATATATTTACCTCTAGATAATGGTTTTGAAGTTACTGTGGCGCAGTGCAACCAACTTCTTTTCCATATAAGTAGTTGAGACTTTCGTTGGGTAAAGACATATGAGCCTCAGTGACTTGCATAATATCTACTTAAAATATTATTGCCAGAAGGCTCCTATAGAGGTGCCATTTACAAAAACAATGAAATTTCACATCGGCAGCTTTACGTATTTCTTCGGCATCCACTATGATCAGAAAAATAAAATCCACGAAAAACGATGAACTTCAATGTTTCGAAATAGTGTCAAATTTCATACCCGTGCACTGGAAGATGAATATTGTTAATTTAAACACTATTCGAACATGTGCGAGTGAAGGATGAGATAAATTGTCATGTGAACACTCATTTTATCCCGATATTGTCATGTGTCGTTGAATAAATTTATTTTGAACTAGTTTAAATGCATATCAACGATTAAGTCTACCATTGAAATGTTATCACTAAACACGACATGTCTAAAATGACCCTAATGCCAGTGCCCGTTAGCTCAGTGGTAGAGCGCCAGCTTCTTTAGTAGGCGCAACTCGATGGAGGTCACAGGTTCGACCCCTGTACGGGCTAACTTTTTTAGTTGACTGGTGATTGAGAAGAAACTTGAGACCAAGTCTAATGTCACCATCTTTCCTTTGAGTAACAATGTAAGAAACCAGTTATGAATAAAACCAGGTCCACCTATGAACAGAGGAGGTCGAAGTGCGATATAACTACATAGACAAAACTTCACTGTGAGGCTGCTTTATATGATTGGGCGCTCATCTTTCATCACGAGAAGCATGGGACAGAGATGTCATAATGTGTGGATAAATATCGCAGTTTGTTTGCTTGATAAATAACATTTCATTCTAGTCTTTTCAAATATCACAATAGCAAACGAAAATAGGTAAAACTACACGCAAAAATGTCAAGAAAAAAAGCACCGGATATGTAACTTGGTTTAAACGTTCTAGGACGTCTGGTGCATAGAAGAATTATACAAACGAATGCGTCTCATTTATGAATAAAAATTAATGCATGAGGCTACAATCTCGTGAATGAAAAACAGCTTGGCCTTCGGACACTGCTGTCTATGTCATGTTCACATGTTTGACATTATGGACCGGTACGGTATGATGTCGGCGGTCAGCTAAATCCTATGTAATAAACGTGACATGAGTCAGCTACGTGCGTTAACAGGAAGGTTCATCGCTCGAAGGCGATGTCACGGTCAATAAAGTCATTAATACACAGAGCGACGTGATCTCGCTGCCAGACATATCAGTTCAAAGAAATAAAGCCATAGGAAGCTTGTACTGATTAAACATACATGAGTCTTGCTAAATGTGTATGTATTGTGTTGATGGTTGCACGCTTTAATTATGTATACCATTAGATAAATCCTCCGCCTATTATTACCATTATAATGACGGTGACAGAAGATATGTACTTCACTAGTTAGCTACCAAGTTGAGAGACAAAAGAAACGGAATAAAACCGTCATTGAATAAAAATCCGTGAGGGAATCTGTTGAAGGTTGCCGATTAGGTTCATTTTAGGAATATTCAAATGATATTACTTGATCAATGTCCTAGATTTAGAAATGCATCATTGAAAAAAATGTATTAGTAAAATGAATTTATCACTTTTTTGCTCAATGTAGACATTAAATTTCAATCCATTTTATCTAACGTTAAGCTGAAACCACAAGGAAATGATTGAATAAAATTCCGTTATCAAACACGGGAAATTGTTGGATCTATACAGGATTTAGGTGAAGTTTTTACGAAATGTAAAGTTACGTTTGAAAGTTCACACTGTATTTGAACCTGTGTTATGATAGGGAATAACAACAATAATTTCTTTACTATTCTCATTAATATAACACGAGTCTTTTATCGCTCACAAGAAATTGAACTATTGATAAAATGCCTTGAGCTTCAACGAGGGACCTAACATCAAAGGAAATGAAAGTGAAATGTAGATAATAAGTGAAATATCAGGAGTATTCTCCGCAGATTCATTTCTACGTCCAAAATTTTAGCGAAAAGAAATCCATTGCGTAGTGTCAATACCTTCATAGTAGATGATCTGTTGTAATGGATGCATTGAGTCTTTGTCTTTCTAAGCCTAGAATTCCCATTATTGTGGGAACTTGTGGCAAATGATTGCCTTTCGTACATTGGCTTTGAAGCAATGTCCCATGATTAAACATAAAATAAAAGAGCGATGTTATACAATTGTATATAAAGAATTGACGAATATTCCACATAATAATCAGTTTGAGAGATGGTGATGAATGAAAAAACAATTGGTACAATTTGGATAATATGAATTTGAATCGTTATTAATAAAGAATATTATCGAATTTCCATAAAAAAAAATATTATGAAGCTTCGTATTTTCGCGATAAGGATTTTTTTTGTCAAAGTATATTATAATGAATACGAGGTCAGGTACTCCAACCGTCCGTCCGTCCATCACACTGTCAGCTAATTGTGGCTACGCTAATAATCAGCGGCGAAACAAATTTATGTCATCTTGAGTTGTTAATCATTCTATGGGAGTTGTATGCACTTAAACAAGAGCAACATCAATGAAAAACATGTGATGGTACACTTTAAGCATAATCCCCCGTACATGCCGCTTAACGAGAGGTTAAACGAGCTCAATATATTTACCTCTAGATAATGGTTTTGAAGTTACTGTGGTGCAGTGCAACCAACTTCTTTTCCATATAACTAGTTGACACTTTCGTTGGGTAAATACATATGAGCCTCAGTGACATGCATAATATCTACTTAAAATATTATTGCCAGAAGGCTCCTATGGAGGTGTCATTTACAACAACAATGAAATTTCACATCGCCAGCCTTACGTATTTCTTCGGCATCCACTTTGATCAGTAAAAGAAAATCCACGAAAAACGATGAACTTCAATGTTTCGAAATAGTGTCAAATATCATATTCGTGCACTGGAAGATAAATATTGTTAATTTAAACACTATTCGAACATGTGCGAGTGAAGGATGAGATAAATTGTCGTGTGAACACTCATTTTATCCCGATATTGTCATGTGTCGTTGAATAAATTTATTTTGAACTAGTTTAAATGCATATCAACGATTAAGTCTACCATTGAAATGTTATCACTAAACACGACATGTCTAAAATGACCCTAATGCCAGTGCCCGTTAGCTCAGTGGTAGAGCGCCAGCTTCTTTAGTAGGCGCAACTCGCTGGAGGTCACAGGTTTGACCCCTTAACGGGCTAACTTTTTTAGTTGACTGGTGATTGAGAAGAAACTTGAGACCCAGTCTAATGTCACCATCTTTCCTTTGAGTAACAATGTAAGAAACCAGTTTAGAATAAAACCAGGTCCACCTATGAACAGAGGAGGTCGAAGTGCGATATAACTACATAGACAAAACTTCACTGTGAGGCTGCTTTATATAATTGGGCGCTCATCTTTCATCACGAGAAGCATGGGACAGAGATGTCATTATGTGTGGATAAATATCTCAGTTTGTTTGCTTGATAAATAACATTTCATTCTAGTCTTTTCAAGTATCACAATAGCAAACAAAAATACGTAAAACTACACGCAAAAATGTCAAGAAAAAATCACCGGATATGTAACTTGGTTTAAACGTTCTAGGACGTCGGGTGCATAGAAGAATTATACAAACGAAAGCGTCTCATTTATGAATAAAAATGAATGCATGAGGCTACAATCTCGTGAATGAAAAACAGCTTGGCCTTCGGACACTGCTGTCTATGCCATGTCCACATGTTTGACATTATGGACCGGTACGGTATGATGTCGGCGGTCAGCTAAATCCCATGTAATAAACGTGACATGAGTCAGCTACGTGCGTTAACAGGAAGGTTCATCGCTCGAAGGCGATGTCACGGTCAATAAAGTCATTGCAGTGTTCCAATAGGTATTACCCTTTGCAATACGACAATGATTCATCCATTTTCGATGAAGAGATGCTTCTGCAATCATCCCAATGTGACACCAACTGTCCTGTAAGTAAAAACAAATGACTAAAGACACAAACTGTTCAAGCTGGGAGCAGCGACCACCCCTCAGCAACCATATACGCAAATACCCATAAAAACCTAAATAATATCGTGATTAAACATATAAACGTCAGAAGCTTAAGAACAAAGATGGATCACATCAAAATGATGATGAAGGAGGACTCAATTGACATTCTATGTCTGACTGAAACCTGACTGGAATCTGATATTAACACAACCTTCATCGAGATTGACGGCTTCAATGTTTATAGAAAAGATAGAGAAAAGAAAGGAGGTGGAACCGTGATTTATGTGCGAGAAGAATATACCTCTTCTCAAGTAATGCATAACGACAGCAATGAAGTTGATGACCTTTGGGTAAACATCCAGGTAAGAAAAAACAAATCGTTTGTTGTTGGTTCTCTTTACAGACCACCCTAAGCAAGTGTATAGTCTTTTCAATACATTGAAGAAAGATTTCGAGAAGCTATCCGCCTAGGAAAAACGCTATACATTTTGGGAGATTTCAATGACGATCAATTGAAATTGAAATCCAACAATATGAAGCCGATTTTAGACAGACTCGGGCTGCATCAGCTCATGAAAAGTGCAATAAGAATTACTCCTGAATCTCACACTGTATTGGATCTGTTCATCAGTAACAATCCTCTTCCATTGTTACCACAGACGTGGAGCCCAATTCTTTCTCGGACCACCATGAAATAAACTGCAGCATTAACATCAAAAAAGAGAAGAAACAAGTATACAATATAACCTGTCGCACAAAAAGAAATTACACCGCGGATAATTTCAGAGCACAACTAGTGGCAAACGTCGAGATGATATGACCGATACATGGCACAGATAACGTCACAGAGCAAGCCCAATTACTCAAAAACTACCTTCTCACATGTCTGAACGCTGTGGTGCCAACGGAAACTAGAACAATGAAAAGCATGCCGGGTAAATGGATTACAGAAAAACTGCAAAATGAAATTGCACTTAAAAAATATCTCAAATGCAGAGCAAAACGAAGCATCACTTGGTTAAAATTATTTCGAATTCAAAATAGACGAGTCAAACGAGAAGTCAGGCGGGCAAAAATTAAGTACCATCATGAGGAACTAGAACAGTGCAAAAACAATCAAAAAGAAACGTGGAATGTACTGAAAAGAATTGTTCCCTATAAAATAAAGATCCTCCCGCCTACTTATCTGAATACTCAAGCAACTTCAGAGAAGTTTAACAACTACTTCGCTGGAGTTGGGAAACAGGTTTTTGACGAGGTGACCCAGGAAGCTCATCAAAGAATACAAAGCGACGCCACAGATACATGGAGCCCAACAGCTTTCGATGGAGACAGCGACCAAGAAGCAAACGTCAAATGGAAACCAAAGCAAGTATCGCAGCACGAAGTAAAACGAGCTGTATTTGCCTTGAGGAACACCAATTCTACAGGAATAGATGGTTTAGCCCTACAATATCTGAAAGACAGCCTCATAGTGACCTTGCCTTATATCAGAACAATTATTAATACCTCCATAGCTAGTGAAACTTTTCCTGAGATCTGGAAGCATGCAATTATAAAAGCAATACACAAATCTGGGGACAAGAATGAACCATCCAACTTTAGACCGATCAGTCTTCTGCCTGTCCTATCCAAGATTTTAGAAAAGGTAATATCTATCCAATTGCTTGACTACCTCGAATCAAACAAGCTGTTCAATGCCTGCCAGTATGCTTATCGGCGAAAATTGTCAACAGAAGACGCACTTATGAGCATCACTGAAGATCTGTACAAAAACTTTGATGAGGGGCAGATATCTCTGCTGGTATTGCTAGACTTATCGAAAGCATTTGACAGTGTAAGCCATACAATTCTTTTTGGCAAGCTCT
>SDVV010018506.1:0-13745 GCA_016164225.1 Gammarus roeselii
GGTTGTTAGATATGTTTTATTCTTAAATTATCACTTTCCTTTATTCCTGGGCTCAACCTTTTGAGGCTCTTACGTGCAGCTTCCAGCTGCTGATTGGCTGCCCTTCAGGCGGTTGTTGGCGCCACACGATTTTATTGGCTGCCCTCCAGGGTTGTTTGGCGCCACACAATTTTGGGACTGCCACCTCTGAGGGAATCCCGCCATCAGAGGGAATACTGCATCTGTGGCACATTTCAGTGGAGGTTAATACAATGACTTAAATATGTATGATACCTTAATGTTACATTGTACAGTTTATAATTTAATACTAAAGGCTGTATATCTATACATACATAATTTTAACGTGGGGGAGAGCAATGCAGGACTTGGCTTGCAAACCCTTACAAATGAACCTGGGAATGAGAAGAAACGATGTGTGACAGAGGCAGCAAAAGTGTTCCTGGAGAAGGCATGGACCAACAGGGGGAGGAATAGGGTGCTGGAGATCCAACCAGCAATCCCTGCTGCAGAGGTACCATAAGGTGTCCCACCTCATACAGTATTGGAGCCTGACTGGGGAGATGGAGGAATTGAGTGATTGGAGAGCATGAATGACAGTGTTTTGATCAGAGACTTGTGCAGCAGACTAGGTCTATAATCCTTCAGTTCCCTTTCCTGCTCTATGCTACCCTCAACATATAATCTCTCCAACTTTGTTGTCTTCCACACTTCCCAAACCCGGAGATATGCCGTAACGAAGGCTCGGCCCAGAAGCCAGTCTCCATAGATAAGTAAGTAGGTATGTCAGTAGATAGCCTACCTTGCATGATTATTAGGCGCCACATGCACAAAGAGCCCCGGCGCCAGGAACACACCATGTTAATAAGTAATGCGCTACAGCAAAGCGTTTGTTTGTCGCAAAACAAAATATTAATCATTATTTCCCAATTTTCATCGTTATCAAACATTATTCCCTACCTGTTCCATCTGTAATAAGTATATTATTTGTGTTTGCAATTTACTCATCTTGTTTAGTTGTGCAAATTCCAAATATATCGAGAGATTATTTTGTGAGTTCAAAATAGCTGATGCAGAAGCTCCGTTTGCGCTTGGATCGTCCGTATTGCGAAAAAGTGACCTACGAAGGTGTAAGATACATACACATTCTTAGCAAGATGGCGGCGCAGCTTCCCGGCGTTTTTCCCGAGTCGATTAAAAATGCAATTGAAGCTAGCAAAGTTCTAGTTGTTGGTGCTGGTGGCATTGGCTGCGAATTGTTGAAGAATTTGGTTTTATCAGGATTTCATGATGTTGAAGTGGTAAGTTTTATTATCTGTAAAGGCATACCGAATGCTTAGTCTGCATCACGGCACAAACTATTCACGCAACGCGATTAAGTCACAAACATAAAATATACAGTACAAACTCGAAATATATTGCATATTAAGTCTGTGCATGATGCGAATTGTAAAGTATTTATGCTTGTAAATGGTCTGAGGCTGGAGACAGCATGAACTTATCTATTAGGCTGCATTTTAGAAGTGTTGGAAAAGTCAATAATTATGAGGACAACTATGCAAATTTATCAGTTTAAACGTGCATATATGGACCTCAGAATTGTTTGTTAACAAACCTGATGGGCACAGTCTGGAGGGTGTTTCCAGGACAGATGTAAACTGTATCACAGGTTGTTTTCTGCCAGACCAATGATATATGCAAACCACTGGTTGGTTGCTCAATCTCTTCAAATTATTATATGGTTTTTGTTCATGGAATACCAATATATTTGATTACCCGGAATGGGAAAACATAGGGTTACGGTGGATAAATCCGCTGTAAATGTCCGTTAAAATTTTGAAGTGTGGATTTGCTGCAATTTCTGTGCATTGTAATTTTCCATGTGTAATATTCACAGAAGACATTGTGCATTGAAATTTCTAGTATCAGCTCTACCGTATGTTGATTGCATTAAAATATCATAGCAATGATCCAATGTACGTTATGAAATGTGGAAAGGTATGTTTCTGCGTGACAAAATTTGAAATTTACTGCAGAAGAATTTGTCGAAACCAAGTTGGCCAAGAGCTATCAAACATTGAATAGCCAAAGCTCCAACAGGCTACACACTTTCAATAAGAAAGCGTAGTTTGTTGGACTAGCCAATCGCATAAGATTCCTTTTATAACGCACAGTGGTTGGTCAACACAGACGCTTTTGCTTTACTCCTTACTTGTGCTACATTCCACTGAATCACTGTTTGAGTTGGCTTGATTATTTTGACTTGCAAGGTTGCCTCTGTCATACGGTGGTCCATCAGTATGGTGATCGTGCAAGGGAGCAAATTCATACTGCATAGTGCCACCCATAATCCAAACACTATGGATAGCAACTAAGCGCTCTACTCCTGCCAGTCTGCAGAAAGAGGGAGGATCTTAAAAAATCTCCGCCGACAATTTACAGTTGAAAATCTATTACCGAAATATATTAGGAGACTGAATTGACCTTGTTTTGCCTGTAAAGAAGTACCTGGCAACAATTCTGACCCTCAAACATCCGGCGACAGCAAGTGGAAGACGCAGCGCCAAACATGAAATTAAACATCTTGTTCAACTTTGTACTCATTTGATCAATATCATGTCAATAATGATCCCCATGTATTTAATGAATAATCAGTCTGTATTTAGTGTCCTACTTTGTTGAGAGTTCTGATAACTGATATGGCTAAATTTCCTACTTTAGTCAAGCTCAGACGTTGGTTTCAGAGCAAATTTGAACCTTCATCAAGCTCAGACAATGGGTTTGGAAACAAATGTGACTTCCATCAAGCTCACACAACACTTCAATAAATAATTGACTGCCCTTCACGTCAACGACAAACTCACCCTTGCGTGATGAATGTAAGATCGCAAATCTGGGAAATGTAATACAAAATCTAATCACTGCTGACCGTATAATAAGAGTCCCATCCCTCGCTTATTGGTTGCTCAATTTTGAAGCACCCTCTGCTGTCATTACCTACTGTACACCTTTTTTTCATTTAAGAAGCAACAAAAAATTGAATAAGATCAACATTAATAAAAGTAAAATCCAATGTGTATGCAGCAAGCGTAATAAACTTAGCTTCTAGTCTCAGTTGTTTAGTAGTAATGTTTATAGATTCCAGCAACGCTACGTGGTACCCAGTCAGCAGAAAGAGGAAGGATTTTGAAAAAAAACAGCAACAATTTTCAGATGGAAATCTATCACCTGAATATATCCAGAGAGGGAATTGACCTTGCTTTGCCTGTACAAAACTAGATTGCACAATTAGGCATAAGGTCAAGAACATTGCATGCGTTTTCATTGCTGAATTCAAAGAATCAAACCAGTCATGCGCCTCAGAAGCTGGGATATACACATCTTGACCTTTGCGTGCGCTCACAAAGTATTTTTGTTGAGTTATGTGCGCAACTTCAACATGATACTGGCAAATATATACACAGCTGAGAGCTATAGGTGCGTACCTTGCGCGATGGACTGCATAATTAATTTGTATAGAGTTTATGATGACCGCACAGATGCAAACGTCTTTCACCAACTAGGTGTTCTACTAAATGCCAGTTTGCACAATTCGGCTGGCAGCGCACGCGAACATTAATAAGAAGTATTTGATGTGCACATGAAGTATTGAGATGAAGCGCACGTGAAGACACCTTTCCAGAACATCTCATGCCAAAACAGTTCATTGCACGTGAACAAATTTTCAAACAATTTATTCTGCTACAATTTTATGCACGCATTTCTCTCCAAAGCTTATCAATTCAAGCTGTCACCCAAAATTCCTAACCACTGCACATCACCATCATTGAAGAACTAGTAGCTAATTTCTTTGACCGGACAGGCCGGATCGACAATCGTCAGCTGTTGATTAGAGAAAGGAACTAAGACCAATGTCGCATATTTTGGCGGTAGAACACAAAATTAGCAATTTACATAACAATGTGTAATACTAGTCAAGATGAAGTGCATCAGTGTCTAGTATGGATGCAACAATAGCTCAACTGCAATATTAAATTACTCTGTGCATGATTTCAACATCAATTTAACATGGGTAACTGCATTTTGACAATAGATAGAAACAAACACAGACGTCACACATGTTTTGGTAAACAACTTTGCTGCACCTTTCAGGGAACAGACCGCAGAGTGGAAATGCAAAATTACGCATAACCGTTGTTGGGCGTGTGGTCGGGAGATATCTAAACGATGTTGTTAGTGATGGCAATTTTTAATAAGAACTGACAATGAATGTTAATTATGATTTATATAACACTAAAGAAAAAAGTATTGTACATACGGTTTATTCCGTTTATTAGGATGCCTGGTTGGTGAAAGATGTTTGCATTTATGTGCGGTCATCTCAAACTGTACACAAATTAATTATGCAGTCCATTGCGCAGCGTACTCACCTCTAGCTCTCCGCTATGTATATATTTGCCAGTATCATGTTGAAGTAGTGCACGTAACTCAACAAATATACTCAGCAAGCGCACGCAAAGGTCTAGATGTGCCAATCTTAGCTTCTGAGGCGCACGGCTGGTTTGGTTTATGATATTCAGCAATGAAAATGCACGTAATGTTCTGAACCCCGCGCCCTATTGTGCAATCTGGGCTAAACGGAATGAAACGTTTAGATGATACTCTTTCCTTTGGTCTGACAAAAATCATAATCAACTATCATTATCAGATCTTATTTATTAAAAATTGCCATCACTTACAACACCGTCAACATGTCTCCCGACAATACAACTGACAATGGTAATGCTTAATTTTGCACTTTCACTCTGCTGTCTGTTCCATGATTGTTGCAGCAAACTTGTCAACCAAACGTGTGTGACGTCGGTGTTTGTTTTAATCTATTGTGAAAATGCAATTACCAATGTTAAATTGTTGTTCATGACTAATATTACACATTGTTCTTCACTAATATTACATGTTGTCTTGTGAATTGCTAATTTCTTGTTCTTCCGCCAAAATATGTGAAATTGCTTTTAGTTAGTTTCTTATATTACCTAACAGCTGACAATCGTCGATCCGGAAGTCCGGTCAAAGAAATTAGCTACTAGTTCTTCAATGATGATGTGCAGTGGTTAGGAATCCTGGTGTCAGCTTGAATTGAAATGCTATGCAGGAAGCTGCCTGCATAGAATTGTAGCACAACAAATAGTTTGAAGATTTGTTCACGTGTGATGTTCGGTCTACCGCATGTGATATTCTGGAAAGGTGTCTTCAAGTGCGCTTCATCTAAAGATTTCCCGTGTGCATCAAATATTTCTTATCCATGTTCATGTGCGCTGCCCAGCAAATTGTGCAAACTGGGTACAGAAGCACCCAGCAACAATTCTAACCCTCTAACCCCGTTCCGGGCCCATTCGGCAACGGCATGTGGACAACTGACGACGCAGCGTGCAAACTTGAAAAGAAATTGAACATCTTGTTGAACAAGTTACTAATTTGATCAATTTCATGCCAATAATGATTCCCAAGTGGAGAATAAATAATCAGTCTTTATTTGGCGTCCTATTTTGGTGAGAGATCAGACGACTGATTTGGTTGATCTCAGACCACAGTTTCGCAGCAAATTTGCACCTTCATTGAGCTCAGACAACTGGTTTGGTCTTCCATCGAGCTCAGACAACATTTTTCAATCAATAATTGATGACCGTTCAGTTCAATGACTAACCTGCACCTTGCCTGATGAGTGAATGAAAGGAAATCTGGGAATCGTGATACGACATCTAAACTCTGCTGACCGTATAGAAAGAGTCATGTCCCTCACTTTTTGTTTGCTCAATTTCAAAGCTCCTTTTGCTGATGTTAACTACTGTATATATTTTTTTCATTTAAGAAGCAACAAAAGATTGAACAAGATAAATGTTAATTTTAGTAAATCTAATGAGAATGAGAACTTGGATCTTTGAGTCAGTTGTTAAGAAGTAATGGAAATAGATTCCAGCAATGCTACCTGGTACGGTGAGTCTTACTAGAGCTACTGCCTACTCAAATGTGGCAGTCCTGATGGCCAGACGTAAGGAGGTTGTATAAGTGGAGGCGGCAAAGCCAGTTGCATGAACAGTAGCATGGGAAGCCATGACACCCACCGCAGCCACATTGTGGCCGCCATGGGGAGGACCAAAATACTAAAGGATAGATAGGGAATAATACATTCTTTGCGCTCTAACTCTTGATGGCAGATCCCTATACATGTCAGGATTAGATGGAACAGACCTTTCAAAGAAACATGGTTTTTATAATAACACATTATTACATTAAAGTCTATTTAAATATTAAAGAATTCACTAGGTAGAAATTTGCCAGCTCATGGTGTTCTTTAGCTGCTGTACATTCAAAGTATTTTTTGCAGCATAGAAGTATATTACTTGAAGGAATTTAAAACAGTGCATATGATTTTCCAAATAATCACAACTTGAATTTAGGCATTAGGTTGTACGTGATTTTTAATTAAAATTTAATACAGGGCAAGTTGTATGCATCCCGCTTGATGCATGCAAAGGTGGGTTTTGTACCTTTGCAGCCCCTTACAGCCACAACAGCCCCGCCAACAGGTCACACAGGCATGGGAGGCAGTACACCTCACTGCCCCAACAATAAAAAATAACAGCACGGTACAAGCACTGCAGCAGGAGGCTGGTCAGAATGCGCTCAATAGGTCCAAAGAAAGCAAAATAATGAAGACAGTCAACAACTGCACACAACTGTCAGCAACACAAACAAAGTCACAATGTCACATCAAATTGAGTCTAGCAAAACTCATACAACACTGCCCCCAATTCCTCTGCTAGGGCCCTCTTGAAGCAGTGTAAAAAAAATCACACTGCACCACATCAGCGGGCAGCCGGTACCAAATCTGCACACACCGAGAATAAAAGAAATAAAAGTTTGTCTGACAGGGAGGAACCACCAGCTTAGAAGAATGCCCACGTTTGCCAACATCTGGCGCTCTCTTGAACAGAGCAGACAAACCTGAATCAACAGAACAATGAAAAATCTTCCAACACTTCACAAGATCAGAGCGCAACAACCTCCCTCTCACAGAAAACAACTGCATTGCGTTGAGTCACTCACCATAGTCCACTCCACCCAGCCCATCAATCTCCCTGGTCCACCTCCGCTGCACAGACTCCAACAGTCTCAGATCTCCCAAATATCCTACATTCCACACACATGAGCAGTAGTCCAAGATGCGTCTTATATGAGTAATAAACAAATAGAGCATGAAAACAGAACTCCTATTGACAGTGAAGCGAAGCAGACTGGTTGCCAGAGTGGAAGCCTTTCTTACAACACTCTTCACGTGGAGATGGAACCGCAGCCTTGAGTCAACACGCACTTCCATATCTCAGAAGGAATTGACAAGCTCAACTACCACACAATTCAAATAATAAGCAGTTTTATCATCAATCTGCTCCAATTCAAGATGGCTCCTGTAAAAACGCATTAAGACACACTTGTCAATGTTCAACAAGAGATTCCATGACAACAACACAGACTGCACCAAATTCAGATCCCTCTGCAAGGAAGACACACCCAGGCAAACTGCTTGTGCATCAAGGGGGATACTCAAATAAAGTTTGAAGTCCTCAGCAAAGGCCTTCCACTCACAAGTCACACATGCTGCAACATGATAGACATATAACAGGAACACAAGTGGACCCAGCACAGAACCCTGGAACACCACTTGTCACCTCTCGGAAGTCACTGACAACTCCCCCCACAGAGACACACATTTGCCTCCCTATCAGAAAATTACGAATCCAATCTAACAGTCCATCCCGAATTCCCACACATCTCAGTTTGTCCAACAAAACCGAGTGACTGACCACATTGAACGCTTTAAAGAAATCCAGAAAGACCACATCAACAACCATTCCTCCATCTACCCGATCAGCAACCTCACCATAAGTAAGCAAAAGTTGGTCTTCGGTGCTCCTTCCCACCCTGAAACCAAATTGACCCTCAGACAGAATGACAGAATCTTCCAAATAAGACACCAACTGGGACACAATAACCCGCTCTAGCACTTTACAGCAAACAGAAGTAAGACTCACAGGTCAGTTTTTGAGAGGGTTACTTCTTGAACCAGACTTGAATATAGGAACAACACAAGATTCCTTCCAGGCCTTCGGTAAAACTCCCAGGTCCAATGATTTTGCTAAAATCAGAGACAAGGGCAATGACAGCTGCCAAGAACATGACTTCAAAACACCAGGGTGAATGCCATCAGGTCCAGGGGCAGAAGATGAGTCTAGACCAGCCAGAACCTGGGAAACTAACAGCCTAGTCACACAAATCCCACTGAATTTTCCAGGAAAAAACTGATGTGGGGAAGGGCTGGCAGGATCAGCATCCACAAAAACACAAAAAAGAGTACAAACAGCTACCTTGTGTCTCTCTGACCAGCAACAACCTCACCAAATGGAGGCTTCAGAGGACCAACAGAAGGACAGCCCTTCTTCCTTCCTCTGATATAGGAGTGAAACATCTTGGGAGTAACAGAGGAGTTGTCTGCTAATTTCTGCTCACACAGACACTGGCTGTAGCGTGAAAAATATCTGTTCACAAAATTAAGCCCGCTAAATCTCTGCAAGGATGCCAACACCTCCTCATGCTGCCTTCCAAGCTCCCCCTCAAAAGCTTATACTGCGCCCAAGCCCTAGATCTACTGGTCATCAGTTCCCTAGGAGGGCCCCGCAACCAGCTTGGTTGTGAAGGAGTCTGGAGTGGGAACAAATTTGTCCACAAATGAATGGACAATTGTCTGAAACCAACTATAATTCTCCTCAACAGTGCCATACAGAAACTCGTAATGCCAGTCAACACCCTCTAAAACCTCTCTCATTCTCCTGTAATCACCACGAGACCACATAACTGATTTCAAACCAGGATCCCCTGCAACATCATTCATCTGAAAGATATACGCCACCGGAAGAGGAGGCAAAACTGCCACAGAAAACACCCAATCCTCCTCCGTAGTCAAGACCAGATCACGAATGCTACCCGAATAAACAAAAGTACCTTCCCTCACCCACTGAGTGAGTCCAAGAAGAACAAAACAATCCTGAAACTGGGAATCAACAGGAGTGATATAATTATTAGGACCGTCTGCAGACCAATCCAATGAAGGAAAGTTCAAATCCACAAGAACAACAACCTCTCTGTCAATACAAAACTCTATCAAGAATTCAATCAATTTAGCATTCTCCTCAGCTGAGTAGGAAGAAGGGCGGTGCGCCACTACAACCAGAACATCATAATCAAGGAGGGGAATGGCAGCAACATTAGGTAAAGTCACCTCAATTGGCACAAACTTCAAATTGTTTGCAACATACATACTCAATGCTTCTTCACTTTTCCCACCACATTCCCCCTCACCAGCTGAAACCCTGGTAAATCAACAAAGGATGAGGACACCAAAGAAGTCAACCACAACATGCACACGCCCACCAACTGCATATCCCACCGCTGCACCATATGACCAACAAACGGGACCTTATTCATCAGAGAATTCAAATTGACACAGCACAACCTCAGACAAGAGAAATCCATCCCGGGTGCCTTGGGGGCCACCCGGGATGCCTTGGGTACTAGTCAGAGCTCCACGACCACCACCACCAGAGTCACGGCCGCCCCAGCACCACCACCACGGCTCCCAACCCTACCCCGGTCGCACCGCGACCGCCAGCACCACCGCGGCCGCCAGCACCACCGCGGCCGATAGTGTCTCCTGCCCCCACCAAAACCTCCCCGGCTATTAGCACCGCCACACGCACCGCACCCAACACCACGACTCACCACCGCAGTTGCCCCAGCGTCACCGTCACCACCTTGATAATCACCAGTCAGTTCACAACCACAGGAATCCCCGCAAACAACAACAGGCCCATCCCAACCAGCACTGGGATCAGCTTCTGTCCCGCAGCAGCCGCCAAGAATTCACTTCTCTCCTATGTCACCCTCTGATGCCCTAAGAGCACGCCTCCAAGTCAGCAACTCTCTTCTTTGCCTGTAGGTTAGGTCTTTCTGAATGTAAAGACTCCTAAAACCATCCAAGCTCTTCAGCCTAGGGGCTTGTGAGAGCAGGTTGTGCCTGGAATCATCATCAGTCACCTTTTCTATGAACAGACCAGTAGTGCTGATCTTGACCAAGTCAGTCAGAACAACATTGACACCCAAGACGTGGCACACATCATGAAATTTTGCTTCCACCAGCTCAATGGTGTCACACCCAAAACCTCTCAGCATAACTGAGCACTTCTTTTTCTCCCTCTCATTCAGCTCCCTCACTTCCTCAAGGACATCTGCCCTAAACAGCCCAACTTCAGAGGAACCATTAGTGGCACGGCCTCCCAAACGGCCAGTCTGTTTACTTTCCTGAGCAGGCTCACAACTGCCCCCACTCCTCACACCCCCCATTGCACCTCTAACCTGCCCCACCAATGCTCGGACCGCCACCAGCAATTGAGAAATTAACTCCTATAGATGGTTGACCGTCTCTGAATTATCTCCGCAGCCTTGACAGTGACAACAGATATACCTTACAGCACCCAACAAATCTGATAGAACAGCATCAATCCATCTCCCCTCAACACCCAAATACATCGTATCTCAGTGGAAACCCCTCCAACAAACACCTCATTAAAAGGCAGACCACTCGGCCTGGTATGGCAAAAGCCCACAAGACCACCAGCATGCCCAGCACTCCGCCCCCCACAACCCCGCACAGTCACGTCAGCAGAGCCACCAGGCTCTGCAAGTTCAGGCGGGGACAACGGCAAGCAGCTTTGCTCAGGAGTAGACTGCAGCAAAAAAGTCGTGCCACATGTAGGAGTGCCTCCCCCCAGACTTGCCCTTCTCTGCACCTCCAAGGCCAAAATTTCTCCCCTGCTGAACTCCTCCAGTGCTTGAATCACCGACTCCACTGAGCTTGTGCTGGAAGCATCACCATTCCCACATGGCTCTGCCACCACCAGAACCCACACTCCGGGCATTGGTCTCCTCAAGGCAACCTGAATTGAGCTCCACCTACTCCTCACAACTCTTCCCCCATCCCACGTAGTGGACCTTAACTCTTCCATCATGGAAGTCAACCACCTTGACATTGTACATCTTTCCATCTTTTCTATCTCAACACCTCAACAAGTCACTCTTCTCAAAAACACTTCTCCCCCCCAACCACCGCACATCCCGCTCCAAGCATTGCACTTCGCAAAGCAAGCATCTCGCGATGTATAACTGATTTTCAAATTTTACTCATTTGCCATAAAACTCTACATTGAAAAGTTTCGGCACATTAAAATAGGTTTTAGCTCAATAAAAGAAGCTTCACTCCACTTCACCTCCCCTTGTCAGTAAAATGTTTCTTCCTTATGTCAGTAAAAACATTGCTCAGTATGCAGCTACAGTATAGCTAATGTGCAATGTCTTGCAAAAATTGTGCTGTGGAAAATACACCGAGAGGAACAGGACAATGCACAAGTTTTTGTCACATAAATCAGAACCAGGAGGACAACTATCCACTTTATCACATACCAATTCCTTCATTTCAGATAAATGTTTGCTATTGAACATATAATGAATTTACTCTAGTGTTAATGTTAAAACTGCACAAGAATTGCTTTGTTAGCTACTAGATCTTGTTCTAAGCAATTAGGTTATAGTTTTTTCTGGAATGAAAAAAAATAGTTAGTTAGTGGTTAGGGTCACTTAAAAGTAATATTCAATATGTTGTTAATGTTTCATGCGCGATGCCTCTTTAACGAGTTTGGCAATTTGACGGAACACCCAGTCTAAGCACTGTTCTCTCCAAATTGATGATTTAAACAATACTGAAACACAATATAAACTATTTTTTTACCTTTATCTCCAGTGGAAATGAAGCCAAAATCAAATTATTTAAGTGTATATATTATGCACTTACCTAATGAAAGTGACTACAGTGCTATTATTTTGTCACTCAAAGCAGCTGAAGGCACTGCAAAAAGTTATTGTAGTGATGATTCTTCCCTCTTCATACATTGCAATGTATTGGTGCATGCTGGGTTGCCCCTCCAACTGGCTTTATGACAGCCCAGTCATGCGTCAGTCGGGGAGGGGCTGTGCTGTCTCCATCTATCCAACCTCCTTGGTCAGACGGTGTCACGCACTTTGGGCTTCAAGTGTTATGCGTTGATGAAAGTTATGACGCTCATTCATCACCTCTGAAGTACCTACATAAGTGCTAGCAATAACAAAGTAAGTAATTTTCCCATGCAAATATTCCAATTAGTGTAAATAATTAAAGTTGAAAGCTGCGTTTTGTCATTTATTCATGTTGGATTGCCACGCCATGACTACTGCAGTTATGCCAATGATTGACTGGTTGACACCATTTGGAAATCATTGGATCATAGCTATGCCATAGTGTAAATACAAAGACAGTTATGTAGTGAATTATATTAGGTATTAGGTAATGCGTCAAGTTACTGCATTGCAGTAACAATTTTTGATAGTTTTGCAAGATATTATACTAGTAATAGCAAAGTTGTATCACACATTCATCTTTGTCAACCTCTGCTATGCTTGATGGCTGGCATAGCCTGGCAAGACATGGTATTTTAATTGCCTAATTGATTTATGGTTGTGATTGACCCTTAACGGATAACGGAATTTTACAGAAAAATGAATTTAATCGGGGTGATGTAGCATTGAAACTTTATCGATCATTCTGTTACTTGTAGGTTTATTACTTCTCATCATATCTCATTGATTTTTTAAGTAAACAAATAACCTTTTGCGGAACTGTTGATATTTATTCCCACTTGAATCATTGTCGCTGTGATGCTGTCATGTTATCAGAGTTGATTCTGGTTCATTATATGTCAATTATGTTGCTGCAGGTGTGGCTTGTGAGTGGAAGGCTTTGCTGACAACTTCAAACTTTATTTGAGTTTCCCCCGCGATGTACAAGCAGTTTGTCTGGGTGTTCTTCCTTGCAGAGGGATCTGAATTTGGTGCAGTCTGTGTCATCATGGAATCTCTTGTTGAACATTGACAAGTGTGTCTTGATGTGTTCTTACAGGGGCTGTCTTGAATTGGAGAAGATTGATGTAAGAACTGCTTATTACTTGAATGATGTGGTACTTGAGCTTGTCGATTTCTTCAGAGACTTGGGAGTGCTTGTGGACTCAAGGCTGCGGTTCCATCCACGTGAGGAGTGTTGTAAGAAAGGCTTCCACACTGGCGACCAGTCTGCTCCCCTTTACCATCAATAGGAGTTCTGTTTTCATGGTCTCTTTGTTTTTTACCCATATAAGACTCATCTTGGACTACTGCTCATGTGTGTGGAATATGGGATATTTGGAGGATCTGAGACTGTTCGAGATTTGGGGGATCTGAGACTGTTTGAGTCTGTGCAGAGGAGGTGGACCAGGGAGATTGATGGGCTGGGTGGAGTGGACTATGGTGAGTGGCTCAAAGCAGTGCAGTTGTTTTCTGTGAGAGGAAGGTTGTTGCCTTCTCATCTTGTGAAGTGTTTCTCACCTTGGTTGCCCCAAGACCACCCCACACCCCAGCAAAGCCAGAGTACAGAGCATGACAGGAGGCACAAATGCCACAGCACGCCAGACTGCGAAGACCGGCAAAACAATGGAGCGGAAAAAAATGGAAATTTGTGCTTCAGGCAACTGATCATACAGCAGTTCTGTTGGTCACAATATAAAACATACACA
>SDVV010018507.1:0-10242 GCA_016164225.1 Gammarus roeselii
GGGGTCAATGCCGAACACCATTTTCCACGAATATACTGGTGAAAGTGCTATAGATGGGAGCTATTTAGCGGCGATTTTGGTAGAATTTATCGAGCCGTGATTTAAACGTTTCGATTGTATCGCTGTTCACAACTTCCGCGGGAAGTCTGTTCCAATCTTCGACAACCCTATACGTGAAGAAATTACCCGTGATATCGAGTGTAAAACGCTTGCCAACAATTTTGTATCCATTATTCCTGGTCACTCCGTTCGCATCTAAAGTGAAAAGGCTTGCTCGCTCGACGTTTTCCTTACCCTTCATAATCTTCCACACTTTGATCATGTGGAGAAGACTGAACTTGAGGAGACTGAGCTGAAGTCGCGAGTGAAGAAGAGGTGTAAAGTGCTGGGTGCACTGAAGACTGTGATGAGCTGCAGGACATTGGGGATGGAAGCTAAGAGAGGGTTGTATGGGGGTGTCGTTCTCCTAACTGTGGTATACGGAGCTAAGACTTGAGTGAAAGCAGAGGAGAGGAGAAGGTTGAATATTTTCGAGATTGAATATTTGAGGAGCATGGCTGGAGGGTCGCTGAGAGACAGGTTCACGAACGACGTAGTATTAGTAGTAGTAGATAAGATTAGACTAGAATAAGGCAAACAAACGAGCACGAGTGCTCATGTCGAGTGTTTCCTTTGAAAGAGTGAAAGAAGAGAGGGACACCTCCAAGAGATGGTTCCGCGCTGGTATTACAAGAAAACTGCTTCGCTTTTATTTATTTATTATCAAGTATTTTTTTCTTTTTCCCTCCTGACACAACGGGAAGAAGAGGAAAAAAAGAGAGTAACATCGTGTTGACAGTGTCCTTTCATAGGAAGGTACCCACTGATTCGACAGATGGATGTTTTTATCCCTATTTCTCCTTTTCTCTCCCGACATGGAAGGTAGAAAAGTAAGGATATAAATATCATTGCGTCGGCAAGGTCTCTCCGTAGGAGGATACTCATTGCCTCAACAATGAATGATATCTGTCGAATCTACGTCGCACCGTAGAGTGGAGTAAGCTCTCCTCATGGTGCGGTTTCGTTTTTTGCATAACATGGAGTGTGGAGGTGAGCCGCCGTTGCGGCTCATCGGTAAGCGTCGCTGGTTCGCCGGCGGACTTCACCCACACAAGATTGTCGAATCTACGTCGTACCTTAGAATTGAGCAACGCTCTCCTCCTGGTGTGGTTGGATTTTTGCATAGCATGCGGTGTGGGGGTAAACCGTCGAAGCGGCTTCTCAGCAAGCGCCGCTGAGTCGCCACAGACTACCCGCTTTGATTCGTAATTGTTATTTATCTTTCCCCAATTTTTCTCCTCTTTTCTCTACCGCAGGAAGGGTAGAAGAGTGAAAGAAAAATACAATTGGGTCAGCAAGGTCTCTCCATAGGAAAATACTCATTGCCTCAGCAATTGATAATACCTGTCGAATCTACGTCGCACCGTAGATTTGAGCAAAGCTCTCGTCCTGGTGCGGGTTCGATTTTCGAATATCATGGGGTGTAGGGGTTAATCGCCGGTAGACTTCACCCTCACTAGTTCGCAATTTTGGCTCTCTTCCTCCATTTTTCTCCTTTCTTTTCCTCCCACGGGGAGGCTAGAAAAGTAAAAAGTAAAATGCCACCGTGTCGGCAAGATTCCTCTGTATGAAGATATCCGTTGCCTTCAGCAATGGATGATGCCCGTTGAATCTAGGCCGTATCACAGAGTTGAGCAGGAGCTCTCCTTTTGGTGCGGGTTCGATTTTCGTATATCATGGGGTGTGGTGGTGAATGCTGGCACCGTACAACATAAGAATATTAAAAACAAAGAGTAAAAATATATGCTATCCCTCCAAATCTTCACCGCCGCATCGAGTTGAGCAAGTGTCCTCTTAGGCGATGTCGATTTTCAGAATACCATAGTCCCTGCTTCTGCTTGTCCCGTTAGGACAGCAGACGGCCTCGTAGGCTAGCAGGATGGGTGAATGCGAGTACAGTTACGGGCTCACACCCAGTACCTGTGGTCCTGGCGTGGGCTTAGGTGTGGATGAGAGTTGCCGTAACACCTCTCAGCCGTTGAATTCTTAGAATGATCATTCTCGAGTTATTATCAGTCTGTCTGTACTTGCAATGCAGTATTATCAGTCTGCCTGTACTTGCAATTTTAATGGTAGAAGCGTTCCGTTCCGATATGGAGTTTTTTAGTCGCTTGAGTTGGTCAGCAATAGCAATCTTTACATTGTTACTGAAAATGAAATTATGAGCAATAATTAACAACTACTACTACCAGCGACATGCTATTATTGTTACTAATAATGAATTTATTAATAGTAACAGCACCCTCGAGCCTCCGTTGCTCGAGGGTGATGAGGCCAAGCTCTTCAAGCCTATCCTCATAGCATTGGTGGCGGAGCTGCAGGATAAGCTTAGTAGCACGATGCTATATTCGTTCCAGTTAGGTTATGTGTGGAGACCAAAATTGGACTACATGCTCGAGGTGGGGGCGGACGAGGGACTTGTACAACGGCACAATGTCCTTTGTTTTTCAGATAAAGTTACGGGAGATGTAGCCAAGGTTACGATTAGCTATCTTGTAACTTTCGTCGACCTTCGCGCCCCATTTTAAATTTTTCGAGATTCAGACGCCCAAGCCTCTCTGTTGGTCAACAGTAGCAAGATTGCTTCCTGCCTTGTGTGGTTGAAGTTGGCATTGCGACACCCCCTGCGCATAACTGTACATCTTGCAACATTGAAGGGAATCAGCCACGCTTCCAACCATTGGATGAGTTTTCGAGATCTTGTTGAATCTCAACTCTGTCTTCCTCCCTCCATGCTGCAAGGCACAACTTTGTGTCGTCGGCAAATTTCGATACCTTGGACAGAAGCCCCGCATCCATGTCGTTTACATAGATGAGGAAGAGGATAGGACCCAGGACACTGTCCTGGGGCACCCCAGAGGTAACATGGGCTCACTCGGACAAAGTTTGGCAGATGCTGACTCTTCGCTTGCGTCCTGATAGCCAGGCGCGCGGCCAGCGAAGTACGTTGCAACAAATGCCGAGCTCATAGACTTTGTGTAACAGTCTCCTATGCGGCACCTTGTCGAAGGCTTTTTGGAAGTCTAGGTTGATGACCTCCACTGTCTTGCGGCGGCTGTACACGTTAATCACCTCATTAAAAAAGTCCAGCAGATTCGTCAGACAACTCCTCTTACGGCGAAAGCCGTGTTGAGTGTCATGAGTCCGTTGTCTTCCAGGTGATCGACGAGATGATTTCGTATCAATTGCTCGATGATTTTGCTCACGATCGACGTCAGGCTGATCGGTCGATAGTTGCTGGGCGATTGTCGGTTACCTTTCTTGAAGATTGCCGTGACATTGGCAACTCGTCATCAGTCTTCGGGGACCTCGCCACTCGTTATCGATAAGTTGAAGATGTGGGTTAGGGAATCTGCCAATTGTTCTCGAGTTCCCTTGAAAATTCTTGGGTGGTGTCCATCGTGACCGATCGATTTGCAAATGTCCAGTCTTAAGTAGCTTGACAACTTTCTGTCCTGTGAAGGCAATGTGGTTGAGGCTGACTTCCCCAGCGTAAACAGTATCTCGTTTGTAACCTGGGGACTCAACTGTTAACACTGAACAGAAGAAGCTATTCAGGACACTGGCCATGTCCTCAGGTGACGTTCTGAGGACACCATCTTCATCCATTAGCGGACCAACTGAATCCCTAGCAATTCTACGCTCGTTGACGTAGCGATAGAATCCTTTGGGTTCTCTTTGGCGTTATCCGCAATGTTTTTCTCTTTCGTGCGCTTAGAGGATCGGACAAGTCTAGTGGCTGTCCTACACGCCAGGCGGTGCAGTTCTGCCGCCTCTGCGGTGATGTCCCTCATTCGTTGCGCATTTAGTTGATCGCGACGATTCAAGGGTCTTTCAACTTCGACGTTCCACCAAAGGAGCTTGATCCTTTGAGCGGGATCAACTGTCCTCAAGGGTATACATCGGTCGCTGGCCTCGCGAACTCTCTCATTGAGGATGCGGCAGAAAGTGTCCTCCCTACCTTCTCTGAGTTGTTTGATTAAATTAAGCGCACTGAGTTGGTCTCTCATCCCCTGGAAGTCTGCTCGTGCAGACTAGTACTGCTACTAGTACTAGTATTATTATTATCATTATTATTAGTAGCAGTAGGCCTCTGACGGGCTGAAGAGTCCATTCTAGCAGCGTTTCAAAATTGAATTTGCAGTACAGTTAGCCCAGCCTAGATGAGGTGCTCATCGTCCATGGGCTGTCGGATGCTGAAGGCTCCAACTAAGGTTGTTGCCACCTTGGCGGCACAGGTGGATTAATCTCTCAGGGTTTGTCGAGGCGGTTTTACATGTGTTAACGTTATTACTGTTAACCACATCATGTGTTAAGCGGTTCCAAATTGTTAGTATCTTGATAGGAGAGAAATTTTCGGCCACTGAAGTTCTAAATGGTTTTAGCTGCAGTTTTTGTCCATTATTTCTGTTCCTTGGGTTATAATCTCGGTCAAAGAGGACCTCAGGGCTAGTTCTAGTGAATATGATAAGGTATTTGAAGGTTCCAATCAACTGACCTCTAAGACGTCTTCTTTCAAGTACATCAGTTTAAGTTCGTCGAGTCTCTGCGGATGTCTTATTTCTCAGTTCTGGAATCATTTTTGTTGCTCGGTGCTGAATACGTTCCATTTTGTTATTATCCCCTTTTTGGTTAGGGGACCAAAATTGTACTGCAAATTCCATTCGAGGCCGGACGATTGGTTCTATATAATGGAAGCACGATGTCCCTGGAATTGTAGTGAAAGTTTCTGGATATAAAGCCAAGGACTCGATTGCCTTTTTTGTAGCTAGCTTCCACTTTCTTTTTCCACTTGAGATCTCTGGTGATTAATATTTCAAGGTCTCGTTGTTGGTCTACTTCAGTCAAACGCTGGTCTGTCATTACGGGAGCTGAAATTGGATTTTGTGATCCAATGTGCATAACAGTGCGCACCTCACACTCGCACACCGTAACTCATTTGCGCATAAGGGTCCGGACGGGGACCCCGCAACACCCCCTCCGGGTCATGAGTGCGGTTCGAGGTACAGTGCCGTCATTCATCCTCACCATGTGCCCGAACCATCTCAGAACACGCGAATCAACTCAGTCCTCTAACTCCTTCATCATCCTCTTTCTGATGCGAACCACGTCATGTGTGAACCTGTCTCTCAGCAACTCTCCAGCCATGCTCCTCAAACATTTCATCTCGAAAACATTCAACCTTCTTCTCTCCTCTGCTCTCACCCCTCAGTCTCAGCTCCGTACAGCAGAGTTGGCACAACGACATCCTCATCAGACCAGTCCACTAGTTAATTAAGATACCTTTGAATAGTAATGTGATTTTGCTCACAGTCCTCTTTGTGGCAGGGTTTCGTGTCGTCAGCAAATTTTGATAACTTGCTAACGATGTCGGTGTCGAGATCATTTATATAGATTGTAAAGAGAAGGGGTTCGAATCAGAATGGGGATGGTGAAGAAGTTGGAGGACAGAGTGGATTCGCGTGTTCTGAGATACTTCGGGCACATGGTGAGGATGGATGAAGGGAGATTGGTAAAAATGGTGATAAAGGCGGAGGCGAGCGGCTGTAGGCCTAGAGGTAGACCATAGCTTGGGTGGATGTATGGTGCGAAGCAGGTGATAGGAAGGAGAGACTTGAATGTGGAAATAGCGAGAGAGCGTGCAATGAATAGGCGTGAGTGGAGAATGGTTGTGATGGGTTAATTTTTGACGCGGCCCTGATGTGCTTTACCGCTCGTGGCGTCTCGTTGTGAAACGGGATGGCTGTGGGTGAGGGGGGCGGTCGTCAAGACGCGGCGAGAGTAAACCAGTCAAGTTGTCGTTTCCTGCTGCTGACACGGACCTCGGACCACACTCTTGACCCGGAGTGTGTGTTGTGGGGGTTTCGACAACCTTGTTGCGCATAAGGGCTAAGTTGTGTGAGTGTGAGCGTGTGTGATGCGTCTTGCCATCGGCCACCCCCCATTCTGGGGGATTTATTGCAGAACCTTACGTTCTGCAATAAACATTCATCTGTGGTGTTTTTTATAATGTTTGTATGTGCTGGTCATAGAGACAGTTCCTCATTATTTTGAGTCAGCAGTTGCACATTCCACGTGTTTGCGTCGTAGAGGTTACTTATATTTTCAGTGTCACGCACTATCCGGAAAGCATTTCATGCGTGTAGAGGTAGCTAAGATTTTTGCTAAGTGGATTCACTTCCCGAGACCTAACTGACCGGTTTAGGTATTCATCATCCCCGACATATCATGTCGTGGATAATTTTAGCCTCCACTGCCAATTTTGTGTGTAGTCAGTTCCAGTATTCCATTTGAACTAATATTGAGACCTTGGCCTGCTACCGCTTATAAGGAATCCGCATCATTGGGAAATTTCGTTACGTCAAGGTTGCCGGTTGGACATTATTACATTGTGTTTCTGAAGTTTTTAACAATTTAAACGCTCTATGAAATCGCCATCTTATGACATTTTAAACTTTAAATTATTGGAATTGATTGTAAAATAGTAGTCTTAATGTTTTTTTTTTGCATCAAATGGCAAAAAATAATTTTCAGCTTCGAAATATGATGTCTATTTTATAAAGCTTTCAAATTGTTGAAAACGTGAAGAAAAGCCGATTCTTCTTGGCCAAGCCCCGACGTTCCTCTTCACTTGTTGTCTGTGTGTTGGTATCCAATTTTCTAGTCACCATAAAGATGTTTCGCACAGTAACTACAACTTTTCACCAGTCCCTTCTCTTTTTTCCAGATCAACACTCCAGGAGCTCTTGCTATCCCTCTCGATCGACCGCCCGTCCCCGAGTGTGCTCTAAGTGCCGACCAGTGGTGTGCTGCTCTGTAGTGCGTCGTGTGGTGTATACAGTGCGTCAATAGTGCCGAGTGTTGTAAGGAGCACATCCAGCTGGCCTACAGAGCCTTCAGTCTGTGGTACTACCAAAGGATTTACCTTGGCTTTTAGCCTCCACTACCAGTGAGCATGGCTCCAACAGCCACCATCGAGACCATCTCCATCGTCAGACCCCTCAAGGTGAGTTCACCTTAGCTTTTAGCCTCCACTACCAGCGAGCATGGCTCCAACAGCCACCATCGTCAGACTGCTCGTGGTAAGTTCACCTTAGCTTTTAGCCTCCACTACCAGCGAGCATGGCTCCAACAGCCACCATCGTCAGACCGCTCAAGGTGAGTTCACCTTAGCTTTTAGCCTCCACTACCAGCGAGCATGGCTCCAACAGCCACCATCGTCAGACCGCTCAAGGTAAGTTCACCTTAGCTTTTAGCCTCCACTACCAGCGAGCCTGGTTCCAACAGACCGCTCAAAAGGGGTGGCACAATTAAGTTTGTCGCTTTGAAACCACTGTATGTCGGGATGGGTTTACCATTAGTTGGGCTGTGACAATGACAGAGGCCACGGCATTCTGATCTTCACCATGACGATTGTGTTTCGGCTTGACCCATACTGATTTTTCCATGTCAATCGTATTTCAGCGTGCCACATTTAATTTGTCATGGCAATCGTATTTAGCCATGGCCGTCGTGTTTTTCCCATGTCTCACTTCAGCGCATTCAAATAAGTGGAATCATGCATCTTGTGCAGCAATGTGGAACAAAAAACGCCGGTTCTGTCATCTACTTGGCTGACTTCCTATGTTTTTCTGGGGACTATCTTGTTCATAGTCCACAGTAGTTGGTGAAGAAGTGCCCTCGTTGCATTACCTTGCTCTAATTATATGAATGTTCCTTGTGGATGTCTTGTTCTTGTTGTCACTATTGTCACTGAACTTAATTGTGATGCCGTGTCGTTGTGGTGGTTGATGTGCAACAGGACTCCTGATATTGGGGCATGTGAGGTTCCGTTCTGTCCGATAGTCATTCAAAGCAGGAAAAGATCCCAGTTCTGAGTTAAATCAGGGATTTTTATTAGCATGTTCATCCTCTTTGACCGAGCGGGTAGGGTGTCTTCCTCTCCTCCCAATTTTTTTAAACACATTTGCTGTTCATTATACATGCGTGTCCGGCACATATAAGTACTGAATAACTCCTGCTATAAACATATGATTGTTGAGATGAAAGTGATGCATAAATGATTCAGTTGGCATCCAACCATACTGCTGCTGCCTCTCAACCCCGCTCGAGTTACGGCTTAACCCCGCTCCCCTAACGAAGATCCGATCTATAACTCCCCGAGTTGATAGGGTTATAAGTTAATTTTACTCTGAAAGCGTTGCCACGTTGCACCGCGAGTCCGTTTCTTAGTTTTAGATAAAGCGTTTCACGAGGGTCCCCCCGCAGGCGACAGATAACCGTCGCCGATGTCGTGGATTAGGAGGCTGCTGGACCTGCCGATAACGCCGGTCGTCTGGATAGAGAGGGGCTCAAAAAGATAGCGGTCACGAAGAGATTGATGCTTATTATTTTGTTTTGTTCTTTGCCGCAAAGGTGTCTACGCAGTTGCAATCCCAACAAAGGTTTTTTACTCTAGAGAAGGGGAAGATTGTAACGACATCAGGTCGCTTACCGTCGCCTCGATCGGTGCCGGGCTCTCGAACCGTCCCAAGGCCAACTATACGTAGTGCTCGTTCAATCATGTCATTCAAAGCTAAATGTCTGGGATGACGGCCCTCGCTATAAAGGCACGAGAGTGCGTGAGTGCCAGACTCATCCATACGATGACCGCAGCGGCAGACCTTCGGATAACGCACCAGTGCACCCACTCTGAGCGCAAGAGCAACGCGTAGCGAGTCAGGGTCCAATAAAGTATGGAGAGGGGCGGCTGGAATTACTTCTAGTCAATAACCGCTATCGTGATAGTAAGCAGCCAGTGGACGAGCCTTTGTTACCCTTACTCTTTCCCTGTCCTCACCATTGACTCCCATTGGAAACTGAACGTAGTAGGTACGAGGTTACCCGACCCCAGGTGCAACATTCATGCCGGTCTCTTGGTGGTTTCTGCACAGCCCATAAACGCCGTGGGACAAAAAGACAACCTGAGAAGGTAGAGTTTCAATCGGTTGTGTAACTAGGGAGAGTGGTCGTTTACATTGACAGAGTAGCCTTCCAGAATTTTCCAAATTTTTATGACCTCTCATGGCCCAGGAACACAGTCTTCTGCCACTGGCCTAAACTTTTGCAATTTGTTCATGGAAAGAAGTATTGTTTTGCATTAGTACGCCTAAATCACGCAGGCTTTTATTTTCTTCTATAGCTGTGTTATTGCTAGAATTATACGATGCTTTGGTTTTTAGGTCAGATTTTTTTCCATATCTCACTGATTCAAATCTAGATTAGTTAAATTGCATATTGTCTTTGCCATCACACCTGAAAATTTCTCTCAGATCAGTTTGAACCTTTTCTACATCACTCACGGCATTGACAATGCCTAATATTCTAGTATCATTTGCAAAGCATGAGACTGATGTATGTGGACAGCTTTGACCCAGATTATTAGCCAATATTAGGAAAATCAGTGGTCCAAGCGCAGTGCCTTGTGGAACCCCACTAAGGACTTCCACTATCGGAGAGGTTTCTCCATTCACTATCACATCACACTTTGAGTTCTGCCTTCCAGAAAGGTTTTGATCCATTTCTAAACATTCTCCTGGATACCGGCCTTATATAGTTTTGATAACAGTATACTGTGATCTACTTTGTCAAAGGCCTTAGCACAATCAAAATAAATTACATCCACATTTGATCCATCACACAATGCATTTATTATTTTGTCATAGTGCTTCAGCAGTTGGGTCAACATGCTCCTCTTATTTCTGAAACCATGTTGCTTGGAGTTGAACCATTTATTTTTTTCAAGAAAATTCACTATTCGTTCTCTCATTACTCATTCAAATATTTTGATTACATGTGATGTCAAAGAAATAGGTCTGTAATTTGATGGGCTTTTGAGGCTACCTCCTTTTGCTAGCGGGAAGATGACGGCATGTTTCATGGTCTGTGGGAAATCGGAAGTGTTTAAAAGACTTCTGCCACAACTTTTGTAAGGGTCTTGACAGAACCTGTTTGCATAGTTTCAATAGAGCAGCTGGGATGTCGTCTGGTTCGGATGCACTATTGCTACCTACAGCACTGGAAAAATTATTATGGATTTTTGAGATTTCCGGTATTTTTACATAAGAAGGTGAAATAAACACAATTTATGTAATGATAGATGAT
>SDVV010018508.1:0-13744 GCA_016164225.1 Gammarus roeselii
TATATATACTGATATATAGCAAATACTAAGTCCTCATGACTTCTCTTAATCTTTGAACAAATCTAAACACTGTTCATAAAAATTTGGTTGTACTGTTGTCGTATTCTCACCTTAGCTTGTTCTGTCATTTATATTTTTGCCTTGTTTTGGCCCTGAAATTAATTACGTCTAAGTTCAAAAAATACAAGCGATGGCTAGCGGAGCACTGAATCATTCCGTACCCTCTTCAAAGTTCATCAGAATATTTTGGTCTAAGTTGGATTTTGCCCCGTTAGTTGAACATTGATACAATATATTCCTACTGTTCTGTATTTAGACCCAAGTAAAATTTTGTTACTAACACGTATTTTGGGATTTATACTTCATAGATGTTGTGGTTTTCTTCCATTATTGTATTTACTGTTCAGAAAGAGCAGTTGGTGATTTTGTGCATGATCAGTCTATCGCTGTTTAATTTATGATCAAATCACCGGCATTGACAAACAGATTCAAACGGTTCGGTAAATGTTATCTCCGATTATGGAGACCACAATGTTCTGCGTGCTCTTACATACATGTGAATATTTATGTACATATGCATGCATGTATATCCAATTATGTATGTATGCATGTGTATGTATGCATGTGTATGTATGTATCTGAGTACGCATATGTATGCGTCTGTAATTATGTGTATGTATGTGACTTCCGTCAGTTCAAAAATGGTAAAGGGAAGGGTGCCGATGAATCAATTGTCGTGCACAACAATAGTTGTGCATGACAGTGTCCACTGCAAAGGTAATTGCAAATTTTATGGAACCTAAACTATCCGTCGATCGCTGAATCCAAGTTCACTTGGTGCGTCTCAGTTTTGGAGATCACAAGAAGTGCACTGGCTAGACCTGCTCCGGAACTAAAAGATCATTCGTTAAACTAGCGGCAAACCCTTGCCCACGTTAGAGTCATAATCTCCACTCCTCAGATAGCCGGGTACAAAAACTTTAGAGAATGATTTCATATTTTATTAATTACCTCATTTTTTTTCTACAATGTACTTTGTGTTAATAAAACTTTTTACGGATTTTCATACAAAATGATCATAGGCGTAATCTTAGGAACAATACGTATTTATAAATTAAATTCACTTCAACTCGAAAACACAAGCCCAACCACAATTTTTAACTGAGCTCTTAAAACATGGAATTCGGTTATTGCAGGAATATGAGTGAGTAGCAGTATAGGTATTTACCCATATATTAAAAATGTACCGTTTTGAGTTGTGTTTGAAGAAGTTCTTTAACATTAAACTAGTTTCGTATATGCGTTCACTTTCTGTTGTTTAGTGATGTGCTCGCTCCTGTTAAACTGATACAGCTCAAGCTGAAACTTTTGAGAAGCATCCTTGTTCCACCACTCTTTATACACCGTAGATCTTCACAAATTATCATCTATCTTATTCCTAGTCTTTGTTTATCCTGCGCCTACATGATATTTCATGTAACAATTTGTCTCTACTAATTGGTTCATAATTCGTGGGACAAACATTAGAAATTGAGAACAATACCGAACTGTACTATTGATTCCTTGGATAATGAGTAAGCTGAGTAAGGTCAACTGTCATTTACTTCAACTTGAGAAGGTTGTGCAGAGGACAGTTGTCCGCACAAGTGTCATTAGCTTACGGCGCATGTTGTTAAAGTGCTGTAAAGGTCATTAACTTACAGCGCATGTTGTTAAAGTGCTGTAAAGGTCATTAACTTACAGCGCATGTTGTTAAAGTGCTGTAAAGGTCATTAACTTACAGCGCATGTTGTTAAAGTGCTGTAAAGGTCATTAACTTACAGAGCATGTTGTTAAAGTGATGTAAAGGTCAATAACTTACAGCGCATGTTGTTAAAGTGCTGTAAAGGTCATTAACTTACAGAGCATGTTGTTAAAGTGCTGTAAAGGTCAATAACTTACAGCGCATGTTGTTAAAGTGCTGTAAAGGTCATTAACTTACAGCGTATGTTGTTACAGTGCTGCAAAGGTCATTAACTTACAGCGCATGTTGTTAAAGTGCTCTAAAGGTATTTAGGGTTTCTTCGCTTTTTCGATCACAAAGAACAAACTTTTATAATAGATCGGAAGGAAGAGGAATTAATTAGTTGGATCTATATAATTTTACTGTCAATAATCAATCCTAGTTAATGGGGTCATAGTGAACAACATGTTGAATTTAGGTCCACACCGAAAAACTGATCAGTTAACACGAGGAAGGATCTTAAGAAGTCAGAAATGGAAAGGAGGAAAGAATGGCCGCTGTTCGTTTGCCCATTTAATCGTTTATATTTCAATAGAGGATTTCGGAACCTATTTACTTGTCATTCCTCTCTTTGTGACTATTTTGGCAAAGTCATTTTTTTTTTGCATAGCTACCACTAGAACGTTTGTACCGACAGATTTTGATGCATCATGTGGTCCTAAGTAGTACTTGGCTATGCTACAGTGACATTTGCCATATTCACATCATTAAACAGATATATTGAAATAAAAATGAATCAAAGTACCCTGAATGAGTAGGTACTGCTATTTTTTTATAGCTTAGAAGCTACCTCTATAGCTGGTATAACTAAATACCATAGTGCCATAATCACATGAACATAACACGGTGTGGGCTTCTGTATCGCTTTTAACTAGTCCTGACCATTCAGAGGAGGTCAGACCCGAGTCAGGCTGGGTGTAGAGGCACTTGTACCTCAAACATTTCAGTCGCTCAGCCATATCTATTCTAAGTTTATGTATGCTCATTCACATTATACTGCGCTTCATGTCTATGTGTGCCCATCAAGCAACATCATGACATGTATTCTGAATGTCCACACATGCTACTTATGCTGTTACACACCCCTTCACACAATGTCGACATACTCAGACCCATTGCCTCTCGCACCAATCCCTTCTCTTACCACTGCGGAGGCCGGACTCATAATGCTTTAGTCCAGACCTTATTGACGATTAGCTAAACGCGAAAATAAGCAGTTAGACATTTCTAGACCGTCCACATGCCTGTGACATTATAAGCGAGGCATTCATGATATGACAGTTCATTCTCTCACACGTTCAGCATTACATCTTCTCATGTTATCCCTTCTCATTCAAATCAACAAATAATCAGTGTCTCGTCGCTAAATTGAAACGTTTCATCAACATCGTTTTGCTTACCAGCGAAGCAATTTATTCCTGAGAGGGATTATATTGTGCCATCGAATGCTTGGGTAAGGCTAGTATCTATTATTATTATTGTTTATATCTATTCAACTACGCTTTTCACAAGAAAACATTACCGCAAATTGTCTTTAAATAACACAGAAATTTCTATTACAAATCATTGCGCATCATTTTTGAGTTATTCATTTTTGGCTCCGATTGGTCGTTGTTTCTTTCATCCTTGCTGCACAAAGCTGTATTTTGGATGCAATTCAAATTGTAGTACCACGTGAAGGATCAAAATAGTAATTTTAATAGAAGAAAACAGTGAACGTGGTGACTGATTACGTTAAATGAGCATTAACCAAATGTAATCACGACCAAACAGTATATGGGCGAGAATATTATCGCCATGCGTCAATCCAAGCAAATAATAGTTCATTCCTGCCCCGACGTTTTTCTGTATCGTGGCCATGCAGTCATGAAAGATGGGGGCCGGCCAGGCAGGTTGTGGGTAGCAGCTAGCAGTAATTTCTGGAGACAGAGAATGGGAAAATCACAACATGTACTTACGATTGTTGTAGAACTTGTAGAATGTCTTAACAACTAAACTCAGCTAAACAAAATGATCAACGACACTGATCTAGCAAAAACTAAAAGTGCAAGGTGCACTAGAACGTGGGAGAATTACCTTGAGTACAACTTGTTGCTGCCTCTGATGGAGGCTGAGTGAGGCTTGGCCGAGGGTCTGGCCTGAGCCTCTGGCCGTGCCGACACGTGATTTGCTACAGCCAGACGAGGCAGACTGCTGATGTGGCTGTGCCAATTATTCGCTATTTATAATGCAAAACTTGTCTCCCTACATTTAAACTGTCTAGATGTTGCTCTTTTTAACTAAGACTAACAACGGGCGAAAACAATTACCATAATTTGTATGTAATTCAACTTAGCATTTCAAGATCTCTGTGCCGCTTACCAAATGGTGATTGGCTTCCGTCCACTTCTTGTGGCCGCTCTTGGCGCTAATTGATTGTCGCCAAAAATCATTGTTGCTTAATGGTTCCCTGCAGGGTACGCCGGGAACTTTGAGCTGGAGTCCCGCACTGCTTGATGGCAAGTTGACGTGCGGAGGGATTCCCGCCGCCAGAGGGAAAACTACATCTATGACACATTTCCAATGGGAGTTAATACAATGGTTTAATATATAATACCTTAATCTTGAAACAAATACATTATTTCAGCATTTCAAGATCCATGTGCCGCTTCCCAGATGGTGATTGGTTTGCGTTCACTCCTTGTTGCCGCTCTTGGTGCTGATTGACTGGCGCCAAAAATCCTTGTTGCTGAATGGTTCCTTGTAGTATACGCCGGAAACTTTGAGCTGGAATCCCGCACTGCTTGATGGCAGAGGGAAAACTGCATCTACGACCCATTTTAATGGGAGTTATTACAATAGTCTAAAATATATTACCATATTCTTCCAAGAAAGAACATTATTTACAGGAAGTGAATTGTCTTAAAAACTTAACCATTTAGCAGCCTCTGCTGATAACTACCCACAACACTCATCACCATTAAGCAGCCTCTGCTGATAACCACCCACAGCACCCATCACCCTCTCGCAGCCTCTACTGATAACCACCCACAGCACTCGTCACCATTTAGCAGCCACTGCTGATAACCACCCACAGCAATCATCACCATTTAGCAGCTTCTACTGATAACCACCCACAGCACTCATCACCATTTAGCAGCCTCTGCTGATAACCACCCACAGCACTCATCACCATTTAGCAGCCTTCTGCTGATAACCACCCACAGCACTCATCACCATTTAGCAGCCTCTACTGATAACCACCCACAGCACTCATCACCATTTAGCAGCCTCTACTGATAACCACCCACAGCACTCATCGCCATTTAGCAGCCTCTGCTGATAACCACCCACAGTTTTGAGGCAAGCCCGGCTTGCCTCAATACCGTTCAAGCTAACGCATCCTAACAACCAAGAAACTCGAGATCTCCATCGAGTCACTCTTCAGAGACACATTGAACTGACATTAATCTAACCACTACAAAGTGTTATAAGTGACACAAGTACCCGATGCATTATTCAGGGTTCACTTACTTTTGTTATCCCTCAACGGTTAGCTATTGCGCTATTGCAACGCTGGTGTTAGGAAAATGGACGCAGATCATTTACTGCCATAGTTTTTTACTAACATTTTCAGAGTAAAGTATCAACGCAATCTATCATTCAATAAACCTAATTCGTTACCTTATTCTTTACCTTTCAGTATATTACATCAATTATCAGCACCCGATCATCCTGTAATTAACTTCGTTGCATCTGCAATGAGTATATTGAAACTCTCACATTGGTACAGTCATAGTAATCATCATAACACACACATAACACAGTTCGTAAGCGACAGATAAACCTGAGAGCAGTGGCTCATAGGCCGGAGGAGGTGATGAGGACGGCCTGAAGGCAGGGACGGAGAAACGAGTAACACCAACTTCGGCATAAATGAAAAGTCAACGGGCACTGCCATTGCTCAGATCAAACTCATGGGATGAAGAAAATGCATGTGTGGTGGTGGGCACTGTACCGTGTGTGCTACGTCATAACTCAAGTAACTAAAAACAGGAAAATTACCATTAAAAAACACTGATCGACGTCTGTCAAACGGGTGAGCTCAAGCAGCGTTCAAGTAGTTGCAAGAAATTGCAAAAGGTATTCTGGCTGCATGTGTGTAAACCAGCTGATGTCGACACAATCGATGGCAACCCAAGGATGCTTATTACCAATAATTAAAAAAAATTCTACTGAAGGTAGTGAGGAAGGAAAAACATTGAAATTCTGCCGAAAGGAAGGAACATTGCACTGGTTCACCACCATTCTCCTTGCTGGCCAAGGGTTTTGCTCTCAGCATGCAAGAATTTCGTGATGCTATTCTGCTAAGATGCAAGCCTAACCTTAATGGGTTACCAGACTGATGTCCGTGCAGCAAAAGCCTTTCAGTAGGTTACGCCATTATGTGCTGAAAGGTTGACACGTTGAGACACGAGACATGCTATGGAAATGCAAAACGAAGTTCATCATGAAGTTTCATTTGATATTATTTTAGCCCCTCCCTTCCTCCGTCTGAGAAATTTCCATCGGACATCAATCGTAATTCACGAGGCTAAAACTGAGACTAGCCCCCGAGTATTCTGGTACCGTGCACAAGACGCATTCTTCGCTGTAGTGGTATTCCACCCATTCCATCCAAGACGTATTCTTTGCTGTAGTGGTATTCCACCCAATACGTATTCTTTGCTACAGTGGTAATCCACCCATTTGCTTTGTTTTGTTGACACAAACGTCTGCAGGCAACTCATTGCCAGCACGAAACTGATGAACGACACGCGTACAATAACAAAATTCTTCAAGTTGAAGTGTGAAGTTTCATTCCGTCGATTTTCACGACTTTAGAAAGGGATGATATCCGAATTTGAATACTATGCTTTCTATCCGTTCCATCCCGTTAATTTTCACGGCTTTAAGAAGGAATGTCATCCGAATTTGAATACTATGTTTTCTATCGCAGACTCACAGGGTTACGGGCTGACGGCAGATCTTTGCCACCTTGTACCGTGCCTGCCTGACTGTGTTGACGAGCCTGATTCTCATTACTCAGGTCTGCCCTCATTTGCCTTCGTGGCTATCTTGTGATACTTTCCTTCTGACGAAAAGGAACGCTAGTGCGTGGATATTTACCCCGAACTCGCGACTGCCCTCTTCCATCGGACATTTCTGCATTCAACAACCATACCGTACATTTATTTTGTGTTAGAAAATATTGATTGCGTCCGGTGTATCGATCACCCTGTTCATACGAATTTATAGGCTTGTACAAGACTTGTTGTAGCTGTAGGTATCATTTGAGTTGCGGTTCAGAAGCACAAATGCTCCACCGTTGCTCACATTTTGTGCTGGCCTAGCTGGGCTTGTGCCAGGCGTACTTTAACATGCGCCCACAGAGTATTCGAATGAGGGTAAAATGGCCTTTGGCTCAGTTAGGAACAGTCCACCGTCTTCGTGGGGCGAAGTACCGTGCCTGCCTGGCTGTGTGGCCGACCCTGCTTCTCATTGATCAGGTCTGCCATCATTTGCCTTCGTGGGACGAAGTACCGAGCCTGCCTGGCTGTGTGGCCGACCCTGCTTCTCATTGCTCAGGTCTGCCATCATTTGCCTTCGTGGGACGAAGTACCGAGCCTGCCTGGCTGTGTGGCCGACCCTGCTTCTCATTGCTCAGGTCTGCCCTCATTTGCCTTCGTGGGACAAAGTACCGTGCATGCCTGGCTGTGTGGCCGACCCTGCTTCTCATTGCTCAGGTCTGCCATCATTTGCCTTCGTGGGACGAAGTACCGAGCCTGCCTGGCTGTGTGGCCGACCCTTTTTCTCATTGCTCAGGTCTGCCCTCATTTGCCTTCGTGGGACGAAGTACCGTGCCTGCCTGGCTGTATGGCCGACCCTGCTTCTCATTGCTCAGGTCTGCCCTCATTTGCCTTCGTGGAAAGAAGTACCGTGCCTGCTTGACTGTGTGACCGACCCTGCTTCTCATTGCTCAGGTCTGCCCTCATTCGCCTTCGTATGACGAAGTACCGTGCCTGCCTGGCTGTGTGGCCGACCCTGCTTCTCATTGCTCATGCCTGCCCTCATTTTGCCTTCGTGGGACGGAGTACCGTGCCTGCCTGGCTGTGTGGCCGACCCTGCTTCTCATTGCTCAGGTCTGCCCTCATTTGTCTTTGTGGGACGAAGTACCGTGCCTGCCTGGTTTGTGTGGCCGACCCTGCTTCTCATTGATCAGGTCTGCCATCATTTGCCTTCGTGGGACGAAGTACCGAGCCTGCCTGGCTGTGTGGCCGACCCTGCTTCTCATTGCTCAGATCTGCCCTCATTTGCCTTCGCGGGACGAATCGTGCCTGCCCGACTGTGTGGTCGACCCTGCTTCTCATTGCTCAGGCCTGCCCTCATTTGCCTTCGTGGGACGAAGTATCGTGCCTGCCCGACTGTGTGGTTGACCCTGCTTCTCATTGCTCATGTCTGCTCTCATTTGCCTTCGTGGGACGAAGTACCGTGCCTGCCTGGCTAATTGGCCGACCCTGCTTCTCATTGCTCAGGTCTGCCCTCATTTGCCTTCGTGGAATGAAGTACCGTGCCTGCCTGACTGTGTGGCCGACCCTGCTTCTCATTGCTCAGGTCTGCCCTCATTTGCCTTCGTGGGACAAAGTACCGTGCCTGCCTGACTGTGTGGCCGACCCTGCTTCTCGTTGCTCAGGTCTGCCCTCATTTGCCTTCGTGGGACGAATTACCGTGCCTGCCTGGCTGTATGGCCGACCCTGCTTCTCATTGCTCAGGTCTGCCCTCATTTGCCTTCGTGCAACGAAGTACCGTGCCTGCCTGGCTGTATGGCCGACCGTGCTTCTCATTGCTCAGGTCGGGCCCTCATTTGCCTTCGTGTGACGAAGTACCGTGCCTGCCTGACTGTGTGACCGACCCTGCTTCTCATTGCTCAGGTCTGCCCTCATTTGCCTTCGTGAGACAAAGTACCGTGCCTGCCTGACTGTGTGGTCGACCCTGCTTCTCATTGCTCAGGTTTGCCCTAATTTGCCTTCGCGGGACGAAGTACCGCGACTGCCTGACTGTGTGGTCGACCCTGCTTCTCATTGCTTATGTCTGCCCTCATTTGCCTTCGTGGGACAAAGTACCGTGCCTGCCAGGCTGTATGGCCGACCCTGCTTCTCATTGCTCAGGTCTGCCATCATTTGCCTTCGTGGGACGAAGTACCGTGCCTGCCTGGCTGTGTGGCCAACCCTGCTTCTCATCGCTCAGGTCTGCCCTCATTTGCCTTCGTGGGACAAAGTACGTGCCTGCCTGACTGTATGGTCGACCCTGCTTCTCATTGCTCAGGTCTGCCCTCATTTGCCTTCGCGGGACGAAGTACCGTGCCTGCCTGGCTGTGTGGCCGACTCTGCTTCTCATTGCTCAGGTCTGCCATCATTTGCCTTCGTGGAACGAAGTACCGAGCCTGCCTGGCTGTGTGGCCGACCCTGCTTCTCATTGCTCAGGTCTGCCCTCATTTGCCTTCGTGGGACGAAGTACCGTGCCTGCCTTGCTGTGTGGCCAACCCTGCTTCTCATCGCTCAGGTCTGCCCTCATTTGCCTTCGTGGGACAAAGTACGTGCCTGACTGACTGTATGGTCGACCCTGCTTCTCATTGCTCAGGTCTGCCCTCATTTGCCTTCGCGAGACGAAGAACCGTGCCTGCCCGACGTTTTGGTCGACCCTGCTTCTCATTGCTCAGGTCTGCCTTCATTTGTCTTCATGGGACAAGAATGTGGATTAGGTTGGAGGCGCTGAGTGACCCTGCAATCAGGCCACAGTCGCAACGAGGCAACTAAACTGATATCCTGAATAAGATTTGATAGAACTGCATATACTAGGTTTGTCTACCGTATTCTGCATAAAGATCAATTTTTGATTAGTAATGTGGCAGAAAGGCTAATCAATGGAATTTCATGGACCGGGGCTAATGAAGGGCGCATTTAAAATCCATTGATGTATTGATGTGAATTTTGATGCTCAGTCCACATTCTGATTGTGCGATTTTGGCAATTGTCGTTTTCTGTATATATAAAATGTTGACTGCGAAGAACTTTGAAAATATTGCATTCCGCTAATGATAGAAGCACAAAATAAAAATATAGGAGTGGAGGACATAAACGTCAAGCAAACAAACAAACCATTACATTTGTAGCACAGCGTGCTCCCGAACGATCGTTGTTTTTCGACCCACCACATCAAATCAAATGATTTATCGAGTCAAAACAGTAGCATAATACGTAACAATAAAGATGTTATATCAGTGCTTGACTTTCCGGACCAATGTAAGAGGTTTTCGAGTCGAATTAGGGATTCTTGAAACCTTTTCACATGAATAGTTTTATTAACAGCCTTACATCAGCCATTGCATAGAGCTGTAACTACGTTTTGGTTCCCGTACGAATAACGTTGGACGGATGATGCGGTTATACTACTTTGTTTCTCTGCATTTCAATTTATAGCCACTGCACTCATCAGTCATTGCATAGAGCCGTAACTACATTTTAGTTCCCTAAGAATATCATTGGACGGATGATGTGGTTATACTAGTTTGCTTCTCTGCCCTTCAATTAATGGTCACTGCACTCTAGAAGAGCTTGTCTAAATAAAGAAAATAAATACATGTCAGAGTATTATGAAAAATCATCGGGTGATAGTCATTAATAGTCATTAAAAAAATCCTCGGGTGACTATTTCGTTTAGACTAGAAGAGCTCACAACTAATCTTTTGGTGTTCATGTTGATTTATCACACATTGGCATTTCATTGCATGAAAACAAGACTGAGTAAACATGGAGCCGTAAAGTGACGTCTCGTACATACGCTCTTTATTTCTACAAAGATAATCAATCCCAATAGCATAAAACCTTCATTTTTAGTAAGATAATCAATCCCAATGGCATTAAACCTTTATTTTTACTAAGATAATCAATCCCAATGGCATAAGACCTTTATTTTTACTAAAATAATCAACCTCAATGGATTAAAACCTTTATTTTTAGTAAGATAATCAATCCCAATGGCATAAAACCTTCATTTCTACTAAGATAATCAATCCCAATGGCATAAGGCGTTTATTTTTACTAAGATAATCAATCCCAATGAAATAAAACCTTTGTTTTTAGTAAGATAATCAATCCCAATGGCATAAAACCTTTATTTTTACTAAGATAATTAATCCCAATGGCACACAACCTTTATTTTTACTGAGATAATCAATCCCAATGGCATACAACCTTTTTTTTTTACTAAAATAATCAATCCCAATGGCATAAAACCTTTATTTTTACTAAGATAATCAATCCCAATGGCATAAACTTTAATCGCCTGCAAAATACCCACAAATATTTCTATACGATGTAATTATAGAGGGAAAAGTATACTCCGCTCACTGCTGGCCTTTATTACAGGGACATTTAGAGGTTAGTTTCAGTGAGGTAATCCCCAGCAACGCATAGATAAGGTTAGACTGACAACAATGATGGTAATAAAATTGCAAAAAACATATAGTTTACTGATTGATAGAACAATGAACAAGTATATATACTTTGTGTAACGGTTTAGAACGTAATCCTACAGCGCTATTGACATAGTTTAAAAGGAGACACAATGATTTTTAAATAAAATAAACATAGGATTAATGTAAAATATCTCAAGTGTCTCTTAGCACATCTCAAGCAATGGCCCCAAAAGCAATAATAACTTGAAGGATTCTTGTATCACCGTATAGACTGAAAAAAAGTATCATCAAAAAATAAAGTTCAGAAAAGCATTGGCCTATAATGCATAAACTTGTTAAACATGACATATTTTGTCGGCTGATATTCGCTTTAATTCAGCAAGCAGGTCCCTTTTATCCACATGATAGATTCGTATGAGTAAACATGTACGGTTTTCTATAATCGAATCATTGAGTACCTATTGGTAGGGAGCCGAATAAACTTTGCTCGGCGTCGTTCATCAAGGAGCCAGGTAAAGGCGTCGTTCATCAAGGAGCCAGGTAAAGGCGTCGTTCATCAAGGAGCCAGGTAAAGGCGTCGTTCATCAAGGAGCCAGGTAAAGGCGTCGTTCATCAAGGAGCCAGGTAAAGGCGTCGTTCATCAAGGAGCCAGGTAAATGAGCAAAACAAACACATTAGAGGAGTCCAAGTGATGGTTACAATAGATGATTTATTTCCAAGATATTGTCCTCGGTCAACTTTATTGATGTTCGACATAGGCAATGTATTTTGAGCACCGTCGTTGCCTGATCTTACCAACACATCGTTGTTGGATAAACGATGTATATAGAGGCATACAGTTGTTTCCTCTTGATTTGAAGAATGTATCCCATAAAATTGTTTCACTATCTTGACCGGCGTTGGCCCGCACTATTTACGAGCAATTAGGGAAAAAGAGACTAAAGACATTCACACTGGCAAATGCTTAGTAAAATTAACGAGGCAGCGTATAGAACGTTTGGGGTTAACGAAGAAGGCCCATTTAATGAGAGGTGCACTGAATGAGGTCCATTTAATGAGAGGTGCATTGAATAGAGGCCCATTTGATGAGAGGTCCACTGAATAGAGGTGCATTTGATGAGAGGTGCACTGAATAGAGGCCCATTTGATGAGAGGTCCACTGAATAGAGGCTCATTTGATGAGAGGTGCACTGAATAGAGGCCCATTTAAGGATAGGTGCACCGAATAGAGGCCATTTAATGAGAGATGCACTCAATAGAGGCCCATTTAATGAGAGGTGCATTGAATAAAGACCCATTTAATGAGAGTTGCATTGAATAAAGACCCATTTAATGAGAGGAGCATTGAATAAAGACCCATTTAATGAGAGTTGCATTGAATAAAGACCCATTTAATGAGAGGCGCATTGAATAAAGACCCATTTAATGAGAGGTGCATTGAATAAAGACCCATTCAATGACGAGTTTACTGAATATAAACCTTTTTAATGACAGGTGCACTGAGGGGAGGTCACTTTTATGATGGGTCCACGGCCTATAGAAGCTCAGCAAATGATAGGTGTGCTAAATTTATCTGATATAACAACAAACGATGCTCTGAGTACATGTGCGAGTAGTCGTCTCTTGAGCGGTTTGCATATGCAGCCTACACACGAGTTTAGTACAGAAGCATTAGCGCCCTGTATAAATAGAGGACGGTAGCAGATGTTTCCTGTAAAAATATTCCAATGCATAAACACAGATTTAAGTGTATAATCGTCCCACCACAGAGATACATACGAGATACATATAGGCGTGAAAAGGATTAAAGTGTCTGTTTGGAAGCGGGAAGAGTGTGGTTGCGATTGTGGTGTAGTTCGTTCGTTGGTTGGAGAGGGAAGAGTGTGATTTCGATTGTGGTGTAGTACTCCAGTTGTTTGAAGAGGGAAGAGTGTGATTGCAATTGTGGTGTAGTACTCCAGTTGTTTGAAGAGGGAAGAGTGTGATTGCAATTGTGGTGTAGTACTCCAGTTGTTTGAAGAGGGAAGAGTGTGATTGCAATTGTGGTGTAGTACTCCAGTTGTTTGAAGAGGGAAGAGTGTGATTTCGATTGTGGTGTAGTACTCCAGTTGTTTGAAGAGGGAAGAGTGTGATTGCAATTGTGGTGTAGTACTCCAGTTGTTTGAAGAGGGAAGAGTGTGATTGCAATTGTGGTGTAGTACTTCAGTTTTTTGAAGAGGGAAGAGTGTGATTGCGACTGTGCTGAAACGAGACGAGACGAGATGGCAGAGAGAAGAATGCTGAGACGAGAAGAGACGAGATGGCAGAGAGACGAATGCTGAGGCGAGAAGAGACGAGATGGCAGAGAGAAGAATGCTGAGGCGAGAAGAGACGAGATGGCAGAGAGAAGAATGCTGAGACGAGAAGAGACGAGATGGCAGAGAGACGAATGCTGAGGCGAGAAGAGACGAGATGGCAGAGAGAAG
>SDVV010018509.1:0-13743 GCA_016164225.1 Gammarus roeselii
GTATATATATATACATAAACACATGTTTGTGTGACATTCGACAACAATCTTTGCCGTAACATCCTCCATTTGCCTCTCAAAGACAACAGAAGAAGCATACTACTGGCAATGGCAGACACCTGCCTCTAAGGGTAGCTGCTAGGCGCGCAATAAAGGTCGAGTATTGAGCCAATAGACGTCTCATATGAATAAAAACTCTTTTAAATTTTATCCGATTAGACTAAAAGACACGCTGGGAGGGGAGCCCAGCGTTCGTGCTAAAAGGAATTCCGCAAACGCGCGCTATCTCGATTTCACTTCAGCTTACTGTCATGGCCGGATCAGCCCGCGCGCATTTGCGGCACAATCATAGCATCCTTCACTCAGAGCAGGCACTGTCATATCCGACACAGGCATATCAGCCACGAGTCGTACCATTTTACTGGTTATCACAATAATGCAAATTCAATAAAATGCCATAACCACTAAAAAACGGCAATACATACCCTAAAAAAATCAGTACGTTTGCCCCGCGGGTTAGAAATACGTACCTTTGCCCCGCTGGTTAGAAACACGCACCTCTAGGTTAGGTTAGGTTGGGTAGGAAAAGTTTCATTAAAGTGATAACCAGTAAAATGGTACCTTAGATCAGTTGGCAGAACAACTCGTAGCTGATATACTACTATCGGATATGACAGTGGCTGGTCTGACTGAGGAATGCTATGAATGCTCGCTGTAAAAAAATGGTACGGGAGGTAGGTTGTCGGAACAATTTGTTGCTGATATGACAATTGGCGGAGATAAAAGGGGCAAATCTGACGTTACCTATAAAAGAATTAGGCGCCAGGGATAGCGACCCGCTGAATTCACCCCTGCTTGCTTTACTATTTTGTTAAGGAGAAGAAATAACAAACATCTGCTGTTGCAGCTGCTGCTCTTTGTTGCTACTGGTTTTATTATTTTCTTTAGCGATCTATGTTGCTGAGGTTAACAGCAATACTATTAGAAACTTTGCTTGAAAAGGCGAAGATGGTGCTCATAACTCGCATTTCTAGCCATGCGACGATCCATGTCCAACGTGTGGCAGTGATGTTCGTTACGTATGCCTTCTGAAGCTCAACGAAGTGGTTACATCGCAGGTCAACCAATAGATGCTAATATGAAAAAAATAACTATACGTGCAAATTGAAGAATATTTCGTGATAGAATAGAAATTGTGATAACTTATCAAATTATGTTATAGGAGATAAGTTACCATCATTATTATATTATTGGAAAATAAATTTATCTACGCATCCTGATAGTTTGTTTACAGGATCCAATTCTCAGCAATGAAAGGTTCATTTAAATGGATCATTCGTCGTGAATAAGATGGTGACAATGTTGATGTGCGAATGAAGCGTCGAATTTGTCCCTTGATGCTTTGGAACGAAGAAAAGCTGAAAACTGGATGAGTGGTGTAAGCTTTTAGATAAGGGTAACAAACGATAAGACGAGGTGCAAAAATTAGGAATGGTAACGACGAGAAATGTTTAGAAGGGGTAATCATTTCCAATTGGTTTTATTGGGCAGAGTCGTTAGGTGTTAGTGGTATGGAAAATGGATTGAAGGTACAAAGGACTAACAATCAGGAAGCTGACCGACGGATGCGAATATGAAAGTTCCGAGATGATGACGGTTTTTGAGGAGAGGTAATGGTTTTGAGATCATTTAAGACCAGAACAAGACATACTTGAATTTTTGCTGTCGTGGGAGATGAATAAAGGTCGAGTATTAGCCAATAGGCGTCTCATATGAATAAAAACTCTTTTCAATTTTATCCGATTAGACTAAAAAACAACGCTGGTAAGGAAGCCCAGCGTTCGTGCTAAAAGGATTTCCGCAAACGCGCACTATCTCGATTTCACTTCAGCTTACTGTCATGGCCGGATCAGCCCGCGCGCATTTGCGGCACAATCATAGCATCCTTCACTCAGAGCAGCCACTGTCATATCCGCGACAGGCATATCAGCCAAAAGTCGTACCATTTTACTGGTTATCACATTAATGCAAATTCAATAAAATGCCATAACTACTAAAAAACGGCAATACGTATCCTAGAAAAAATCAGTACGTTTGCCCCGCGGGTTAGAAATACGTACCTTTGCCCCGCTGGTTAGAAACACGCACCTCTAGGTTAGGTTAGGTTGGGTAGGAAAAGTTTCATTAATGTGATAACCAGTAAAATGGTACCTTAGATCAGTTGGCAGAACAACTCGTAGCTGATATACTACTTTCGGATATGACAGTGGCTGGTCTGACTGAGGAATGCTATGAATGCTCGCTGTTAAAAAATGGTACCGGAGGTAGGTTGTCGAAACAATTTGTTGCTGATATGACAATTGGCGGAGATAAAAGGGGCAAATCTTACGTTACCTATAAAAGAATTAGGCGCTAGGGATAGCGACCCGCTGAATTGACCCCTGCTTGCTGTACTATTTTGTTAAGGAGAAGAAATAACAAACATCTGCTGTTGCAGCTGCTGCTCTTTGTTGCTGCTGGTTTGATTATTTTCTTTAGCGATCTATGTTGCTGAGGTTAACAGCAATACTATAGAAACTTTGCTTGAAAAGACGAAGATGGTGCACATAACTCGCATTTCTAGCCATGCGACGATCCTTGTCCAACGTGTGGCAGTGATGTTCGTTTCGTATGCCTTCTGAAGCTCAACGAAGTGGTTACATCGCAGGTCAATCAATAAATGCTAATTTAATTGATAGCATTGCTGGTCAATTCTATTTTAGAGCAAAGAAATGAAGAAACTAACTATACGTGCAAATTAAAGAATATTTCGTGATAGAATAGAAATTGTGATAACTTATCATATTATGTTATTGGAGATAAGTTACCATCATTATTATATTATTGGAAATTAAATTTATCTACGTATCCTGATAGTTTGTTTACAGGATCCAATTCTCAGCAATGAAACGTTCATTTAAATGGATCATTCGTCGTGAATAAAATGGTGACAATGTTGATGTGCTAATGAAGCGTCGAATTTGTCCCTTGATGCTTTGGAAAGAAGAGTCTAACCTTGACCCTCCTAATTCTCTACATATTGGCCACGCTATGCATGATTATTGTCGCCTGACACGTATCACTCCACCTGACGTCTTTTTTTTGACTGACCATCTCGGCAGGCCTGTGGTTACTATCAGTGGCTGTAATTAGGTTCAATCCAAAACATTGGGTCTCGTTTCATCAACACTTCATTTCCTTTCGAGCACTAAACCATTGTTTTTTGAATTTCTCAATTGCATTCGATCACACATTACCGACTCTTTGAGTAGTCTCATCCAAACATTCCTTGAGGGATTTATTTCCTTCTAGGTTTGCCGTCACAATTTATTTCCCTCAAATCCTTTGTTCGACATGTCATGTTTAGATGTAATTGAAATTAGATTCGATGTCATCTAAACATGATTTAACGTCACTCATGTGCATTCTTTGCATTAATGCGTTTATTGTTCAACTGGATAGACACCACCATTTGAAGACACTGCTGATTGATCCACTGTTACTGTATGAGGAGTACTGAACACTTCGTTCATCTTCATCGTTAGAACTGGGTTGGTGGGCAGGTGCGGGGATATGTTCAATCCATCTCTGTGATTAGCAAACGCTGCAGACGCTACAAACGCGAATGCGAATGCGATTCACCACATCTAAAACCTCTATTGAGCCACCGATCTGCCTCCTGAACAGGTTCTAATAAAATCTTACTTTTGAAAAAACTAGAATACGATTAAGAGGATCAATCTCCACCATACTTTTTACACAAGCCTTAGTGTGCGGATCCGTACGGCGCGAAATTCTTCACCTCTGCTAAGATCTCACTCCTTCATGTGCTAATTTTTATTTTCTCTCTTCACATCTTTTCTTATTTTGTAACGCGAATGAGGGATTTATGTGTAGTTCTACAGATAATTCTTCGTGTCTAGATTCAACTAATTGTTGTACTGAGGAACAATGAGTGATGAACGAGTTACCTGTTCTGCACAACTCCCTAGCACTCACCAGCATTACCACTGTGCCGTTGAGGACTCGACTTGAGGCCCATGCATCTCCATCGGAGCTCGACTCAAGTTCCCATGGGCTCTTCATCTCTGCAAGGTTCGCACCCCAGTGCCTACGGAATCCACTTTGTCGGAAATAAAATATGTATACGCAGCAATAAAATTGTCATCGTTAGTTTGCCCTTTTTTTATTATACCGACGTAGTATCGGTTACAAAGACAGAGACCTTATTTTATTTGCTCGTTTTGTTTACGACATCTCTGCACCGAGATTGTAAGTCATATAGTATGTATTTACACATTTGCATTCCCTCCAGACGTTCGGCTGTAGACATACAACCATAAAAACTTACCTAACTTCATACAATTTGATTTAAATGAAGTTTACACGAAACGATGAATTAAAATAAGGTCTCTATCCTTGTAACCGATGGTACATTGTGAGGTCGGACGACCACCTTGCTTAAAGTCCTTTCAATGGTCACACTTCTTTGTACCAGTAGGTATTTCACCAAAAACGGCTTGCTTTTTCCGTTAAGTGAAGTCAGTGAGTAGGCTTTGTAGATTGCATGGAGGATTTAAGAAAACTCGTCGAACCGTCGCGAATGAGTTACAACCCTTCGGTAAGGTTTTTACGCTGATTGCCCGTTTGTGGCAGCGAGGATACGGTGGCGAAAATGGTCAAAGGTATCCATCCATTAGACGGTTGTGAGTTGCCCATGAGTATCCTGTGCCCAGGCGGTCGATGAATATTTTCTCTCTCCTCTTATAAAAAAATGTTTTTTCCATTCATTTACTGAGCGAAAATATTTAGGAATGCATGCGACAGCCGAATCGTAAAGTTGCCATCCACATCGTGCCACGCGATACTTGTTGAATACTGTTCTGATCAGGATTTCCGATGGTGAACGAAAATTCTTGTGCAGAAGGATTGTTTGGTTGATTGTAGGGGTTGGTTATGATGGCTGGCTTTAATCACTGTTATGTAATGGAGGGTGCCAATGTGACAGAGATTACGGATTGGCCGATGGTGGTTGCGCTTTCGGGTGGGCTCTCCGCTATTTAGAAGAACCAGGATGAGAGAATCTATGGTTTGGTTATTAACATTGGGGTCGGGTGGGCTCTTAGCTATTGAGAAGAACCAGGATGTGAAAATCTATGGTGTTGTTTATTATCACTAGGGTCTGTTCTCTCTCATTCACACATATCGTGGTAGCTGGTAAAATCTCAAAGGAGGAGGACAATGGAGGACAATGAAGAATCGTGTTGTTTACTTTGAAGGTGAGTTACTTTCAAACCTGAATGGTTTGGACGAGTCGCGTGGTTTGCTGAAACTTTCAGCTTAGTCAAGCCTTTGGATTTGTCTGGGGCGCCTAAATGGGGAGCGTTCACGAGAGCGTCCATTATCTGAAAAACGTGGTCTCTGGCCGGGGCAGGATCATCTGGGTTTGAAAACCTTTGTTTAAGTTCTCTGAGAACTATTGTTCGTCGCATTCCAGAAAGGTTTTCAGGCTGGTCTCCTATTTAGGCTTGTTCCTGCCCTTCTCTAGACCCGCGTTTTCCGACAGGGATCTGGGTGGCAGACGAATGAACCTGTTTTTTTTGTCGGATGATGGTTTACGACTTCTTTCTAAATAGGGTGGCTTCTTGAAAAGTCTCAAGGATTCTACATTCATTTTAACCCATTACATTTTTGACATTCTTAGCTGCAGTTTTATGTCTCTCACAAATAAGGAACTAACATGAGCCTAACAGAAAATCTCTTGATGAACTGTCATGAGAATGATGGAATGCTCTATCAGTGTGTTGTAGTTATAATATAAGAACGGTAGCATTTGAATGTGTCTCAACTTGTAACACAACAATTCTGACTTATTGAAATATGTAAACGGACGCAATATTCGACTGAACAGACTAGTATTCCCCGAAAAAGTCCGCTAAGTCGAGAATCTACTCTGCTCTGGACCACACTCCGATTTATTTATGTATTTGAGGATGTTAGGTTTTCTGATACAAAAAGGGTAGTGTGTTTCAAACTTCCCAGCGTCTAACTCAGTAACGAATAATGGAATCCGTTACACTAACTTCTTTCCGGCAACAGAGCAGCTCTAGGCATAGTTTTTTAGCCCGCTATGGTGCTAAACAATTTTTAACGTAATATTACCGTTCGTTTACTTCTGCGCTGCTCATTTGTATTCCGCTCGATCTGGGCCGTCACGAACCTAATGGACCCCGTTACTGAGTTACTGCCCTCTTCCCTATTAGTTCCAACTTATTCATAAACTTTATCCAATGCCGAATACAAACTTGTCGAAGAAAACTCCTAACTCTAGATCTGATGAGACTCGTTGCTCCCTTTACAAGGATCGTACTGGACAGGAACAAGAAGACTATGTTCTACTCAATCGCGGCTCAGAACTTCTATTCGCTACTTTGCTAACATTTAAACCCAAAGCAATCTATACAATGCGTCTCTGAATTCAATACGATTCAGAAAAAAAATTGTTTAACAGCAGTGATTGGGATTGAAATTTCTGTTGTTGAAACTAGTGTTATCACTTCCTGTTGTTGGAACTGATATAACGACTTTCTGTAGATGAGCTGATGAAACGACTTTTTGTTGGGCATTCAACTGCGTTTACTTTGGGTAAGGGGGGTATTATTTCCAACGTAATATAGTGTTTGAACGTGTTTTCCATTCATTTATATGTTGACCATATTCTAATATTAATCAATACCAATCTAATTCGAAAAAAATTGCAATGCATTGTTTCATAAGATAAACGTAATATGCATAGATATTCAGGGACATCGATCGAGGCTGTGCATAATGAGGTACTTTTTGGAATCACTTATAATGGCTTCGGATTTGCTCATGTGTTGCTACTCCAACCTCAATCATTTTATAGGTGACCATAGCCAGCATAAAGTGAGTGAGTCTTCCCCAGAGAGAATGACAATGAAAGAAACCCTTGTTTATGAATGATGGAAAAGGCCAATTAAACGAATCCGGCGCTTCCGGCCAAATGGTGAGTGAAGATATAGATACAACCCAAATTTTCATATTCTTATGGATAGCTAAGAAGTTTATTTCACGTTTCACGGTCTATTATCATTCATGACATCCTAACCAACACAGTCAGAATTATTCCACATCGGAAATAGCCACAAATTACAAAAACGCATGAGACAGAGGTCCAGGGAGTTTTGTACTAAAGAGACATTCTATTGTCCATTCAGTCATAAAAAAATCGAAGTAGTGTCTGTTTTATTCAGTTCTGGCCTAATATACGAAAATGTTATGTTTGTTAATCAAGCAGGCAACAAGTACACACCTATTATATACATATAATTTTTGTATTAGATACAGATGCAGATAGTAGGCCGAATCTCCCAGAAAGTGGGGTGGCTCGTACTTCTCTCACCCACATACACTCAAACAATTCAACGTTTGCGCTAAATGGTGAGCGTCAGCAGTAGGGCCCAACAGTGCAGCTTCATAGTGACCGGACCCCACCCCGCCTACCACCAACCCGTTTCCAACAAGATGCCAGTGGCGGGGAAGACATTCAGGGCAACATAAAAAATTCATCATTTTCAACTATACTGCACTCACACGTATCCATTGCACGCTCTCTCGCTACCTCCACACTCATATCTCTCCTCCGTAATGTCTGATCCAAGCCATCCATTCACCCAAACTTCGAACTAATTCTAGGTCTACATCCACTCACCTCCGCCTTCATCACCCTTTTCACCAATCTCCCATCATCAATCCTCACCATGTGCACGAACCATCTCAGAACCCGATAATCAACTGTTCTCCAACATCCTCACCATCCCCGTTACAATTCAAACAATGTCTTGATTGATTCTGTCTCTCAGCATCACCCCAGCTGTGTTACTCAAACATTCAACTCGAAAACATTGCACCTTTTTCTCTTATGCAACCTTCTTCTGCATTAGGTAAGTCAAAAAATATTATAGTCCTTTTCAAGCATAACGTTTCATTTATTTTATTTTCTTGAATTAAAATAAGTGATTTTTTTTCACTAATTGCAAAGACTCCATCCCATTTGTGGTCTTCCAGATAAGCTTCTTGCAGCAATATTTTTATTTATCTGCAGCAAATTTTATATAAACAGCGTCCCTCAGGCTTATTTTTACCTGATTGCAATAATTTTCCCAACACAATTTACGACAAATTCCATTGGCTGTTAGAGCAAACAGGTGTGCCCGCCGTTTGGATTGCACAATCGTTCACTTTGCTGCCAACAAATCATTATCAGCGATAACTTTGGCCATTAGAGCAGCCTCTATTGAACAGATGGGGCCCACTGCCGGTCAACAGCCCCACTCATTCGTACACAAACAAACTCCACTGACGCCTGTCCACTGCACACTCTCTCCCTAAACCTCCACATTAACGTCTCTCCTTCCTAACGCCTGCTACACGTTATCGCTCCATAAGATGTTTGCCCTACCGCTAGGCCTACGACCGCTTACCTCCGCTTTCATCATCCGTTTCACCAATCACCCATCATCCTTCCTCTCTATGTGCCGAACCATCTCCGAACACGTGCATCTACTCTTTCCACTATCTACCTCGCCATCCCCGTTCTACTTCGAAAAACGTCTTTTCCGCAACGCCACTGCAGCCATACCCCTCAAACATTTCATACCTTTCTTCTCTCTTCATTCAACTTTCTTCTCTCTTCTACTCTCGCCCCTTAGGTCTCAGTACCGCAGAGCAGAGTTGGGATATCTACCTCACCGTACAACCCACTCTTATCCTCCATACCCAACGTACGACAGTAAATAACAGTCTTCAGTGAACCCAACACATTAAACCCATACTTCACTCGCGATTTCGCATCAGATTCTAATACTTCAGTCCTCTTCACATGAGAGACCAGATACTTCAAACCCTGAACTTCATAAAATGACTCTCCATATAAGAGGACACTAATTCTGCTTGCATGAACATTTTACCCTCGTTACCTTGCAGCTTCTTCCTCCCATACACTCTATTCAAACTCCGACAGTAGCATACAAACATCGTGATTACCGCCAGTGCCGCCACATCTGGAAACAGGCACCACTCAACTGACACCTCTGCTTATTTACTGCTTCTCCCTCCCATACACTCTATTCAAACTCCGACAGTAGCATACAAACATCGTGATTACCGCCTGTGCCGCCACATCTGGAAACAGGCACTACTCAACTGACACCTCTGCTTATTTACTGCTTCTCCCTCCCATACACTCTATTCAAACTCCGACAGTAGCATACAAACATCGTGATTACCGCCAGTGCCGCCACATCTGGAAACAGGCACCACTCAACTGACACCTCTGCTTATTTACTGCCATCCGCTCTAAGCCGCGATCCATTTTACTCGCGTTTACCTCCCAGACCAACCCCACTATGTAGAGGTTGAAGAGTGGGGAGACTTACGCTAAATTAGTTTTAGTCCCACATTCACTGTGAACCAAGCCCTCACCTTGCACAAGCTCTGCTGCCAACATAAAAAAATCTGGACCGCTCTCCACAAATTTCCGCTTACTGCATACAAACGCAGCTTACTTGAAAAAACTCCCTGCCGACCCTATCGTATGCCTTTTCCCAATCCATGAAGGCCCAGAACACATCATTTTGCCAGGTATCTCTCACAGACTTGTCTCACTGCAAGAAGCAGAACGACACAGTCACTACCACACATGAAGCTCCACTGTTCCTCGCTATTCGCACCATACGTACTGTTTATAATATTTTTGGTTAGCTCTCTCACGTACACTGCCCGACCGCACATGCCCAACCGATACATCTCGAGTTGCAGCAATCATTTATTTCTCCTTCATCCTTTTAAAACGGAACAATCCAAACCTCGCACCACTGGATCGGCCTCACGACGATTTGTGATTAATATAGATATTAAGCATATTTATTTTGTCGTGATATTCTTCATTTTAGTCTACATTATATTTATGTATTTCATGATTTTCTTGGTCCAGATTTAATAACGTGACAAAAATTTAAACAGTTTAAATTACACGTTGGAAAGCTGATGTGTGTTGCTTCCATTCCACTCTAACAGCGCACGATATTTATTTTGCTACTGTACAGAGAGAAGCTAAATAAATGATTAGATGATTGAAGGTGGACAAACACTCAAACGATTGTTTTAGCAATGGTATTAAACTCGGAATGACTTTGATTTCCCAAATAATTGTATTTGTTGGGTCAGATTGCATATCCTAGAAAAAATCATAGTAAGATGTAATGCTTTTTGGAAAATCAATGGGTTTCTTTGATACGAATAACTTAAATAACAAAGTCACATAATATTTTATTTTCTCATGGAATTTTATTGAATGAGACCTGTTATCATGAACTGTTTCTGTACAGAGCTTCTTAATAAAATCTGGCAATCAAATGAACAATTACATTTCGATATAAATACATCTGTGATGTATAGTAAACCCCTTTTTCTTTGCCACTGCACAGCAGCGAACGAAAATTCCTTAATGGATTGTCTGTATCGGATAAACAGACAACTCATTGATGTATGCAAACTAAATTACTGATGAGTTCAATTAACTTCGATCACAAAAATAATTTGAAATGTATGTTAATCGTAAATCGTGAACGAGTTCTCTTTCGCTAATGTACATGCGAGTATATTAAAGGGTTTGAGTACGCTTCTTGTATGAACCTGTCGTTGAGAAGGCGGCGATGCTCTCTGGGATCATGGATGCACTAATCTTCATTAGTCAGGGCCAGTGGTGACAGACAACGTCAGTTAGACCTAATAATGAATGATCAAAGATGTTAGTTGCCCAGCGACAAATTTTCATGTAACCGTATATTGCCCTTAGAATGTTATGAAAACGCATGAAAATGGTCCAACTGCCCTGTTTTCAACAACATTTCATCCGCCCCAAACGTCGCTATAAAGGCTGAAAATATCCTAACATTGGGGGTTTCGGCTAAGAAGGGTAACACGGCTGTTCTAACATTCGTCAGTGATAATGGTAAAACATGCCATGCAGTGTTCCTGCCGTAGTACAATCATGTCGTCGAAGTGGTTTACGCAATCTATTGTGATGAGTTGAAGGAATGTTAAAAAAATATGGATGAATTCGCTCTAATTCGTAAGCTAAATACAAATTATGCGTTGGGGCAACACCTGCATATCAACTATTCGTTTGCGTTATCAACATTTTCACAATTTCATGTGCGTATTCCTGCATTTCGATTCGTCAAAACATATATGATATACGTACTATAATAAAACAAAATATGATATCTTTAAATATTCGCAGAATTCGTAGGTCGCTGTATGTTTCAACCTATAATTAGAGCGATACCCCGATTGGTTTTCGAAACGGTATTCCCCAAAAATACCCTAGAAGAGTCCCTAGAAGAGTTATGCATATATGAATTACTCGTGCTTTTTCTGGAAATTACTAGGTTACACTATTCCAGTGTACAGTTAATCAACAATAGAACCGTTGAAGCACGAGCACTAGGTCGTTTTATGACTATGAGGGGTATGTAATTGCGAAGCTGAAATTTCAGTAAAACCTGCGACGATACTCCGAAACTACTCACGTCATTGTAGGGTTCGAGAAATCTCAGTGGAACCTCTGGTACCCCAATACTCAAGTCACTATATCGTAAGGTTCGAGAAATCCCACTAACCCTGCTTTGTTGGTGACATTATCAAAATGGTGTCCATGCCTTCACCCTTTTAATGTTATGTATACATTAACTGCCCCTTTGCCTCACTTTCTCCCCAGTTTCTCGAGACTGCGTTCATTTGTTTCCTGCTTCGGCGCTGCTCAAGTTCTAACTGTCACTTCTTCATAACAAACGCCCCTTTAAAGCCTCGAGCCGCCCAGTAATCTAAGTTAGGCTAAGTAGTGGCCAAAAGTTAGCATTTATATTGAACAAATGTTCTCCTAAGCGACTCTTATCTTTGTTCTGTTGGCCGATTTCAGAGGGTTAAATAACCTACTGGATATTAAAGGAGGGGATTTAAAGTATGGTTTTTGAACAAACGTCTGGAAATACATTTTGTATCTTGTGAATATTATTTGAGAGGGAGCTAGAAAGACATACTATTTTTATGAACGGACCATCTACTTATTTTGATACCAATTAGGATTATTTTATTGATAATCGTGAAATATAATTTTATCGCGCACCCATATATGAAATGGCACGAATATGATTTAACGGCTGTACAGGAACTAGTTACTCTTTGTGAGTTCTTGTTTCTAGAGTCACGTCCACGCACACCATTCATTTTATTCCCTTGATTTAACTCGATAGGAAATTGTATTTTTATCCTATGAACATAGCTACCAAATTAGGCTTACAAGTTGAATTTTATAAAGTTCAAATGATTGACAAAACTACAAAATTATAAAAGTTTAGTATGAACTTACATCATACCTGATTTTTTTTCCGTTGCAGTTTGATGTCAACAAAATGCAATACAATTTATTGTTTAGGCCAAGTTTTTGTGTAGTGTTTGTTCATATATTTTCAACAGCACTACTAAGGATATTTTCAGCAACAAAAAACATTTTGGCAGACATTATTAATTTCACCAAAAGCCGAATTCTCAAATTAACGGAAAATCCGAAAGTTTCATGTTCTCTTCCACGCAGGCTGTTGTCCATGGCCGTAAAAAGAGGGTGTGGCTGGGAGATTTGATTATTGTTATCTCAAGATATAATCGTTTTTTAGAGCAATTCTTATAATAAAATGGTTGTTCATAAGTGAAGACAGACCCACAATGTCTCCGTCCCTCAAAATAGATCATGACCTTGTTTAACACATCAGAACTAGTGTTTGTCCGTTCCACTATCCGAGTTTATGTTTCACCGTTGGGCTAGAATTGGTGGCGTATTGTCGGGTGATAGAATCAAATTCATAAGCGACAAAAATCATTACCTCCTTGATAAAGTGTTTTTTTGTGTATTTTTATACATAAATATATTCCTGTTACCGGACAGCGGGATTGTATATACATAGTCTAACGATAGACTTACAGCAATGTATAAGCGGTTACAAATGATTGATAGCCAAAACCGCGGAAACAGGATGGACCGCGTCTGACGACGGCTCGACAGTCTCCAACGGAACGAAGTTGAATTCAGGACCGAGGAAACTGTTTACTCCGCAAGAGAGTTGACAGTGAAACATTTGAACTAAGGACATACGATAATGAACCGACTCCATACCCATGTTGTACACATCTCAGTATTCCGCTGATTATTGACCGCCATAAGCAGGACGCCATTGTTTCAACTAATGATAGACCTCGGCTTTACCGATATCTAGCATTCGTCACAGCAGCGCATAATCGACGCAGGCTAGTGTGAAAAAGACGTAGCACGTCGTCGAAACGACGGGAGCCCGTCACGAACCGCGTTGCAGGCCGACTCCGCTTCTCTGTCAACCCGAGAGTAACATTTAGTACTAGTAACAGTAGTGGGTATGGGACAGGCTTAAAAGTCCATCCTAGCAGTGATCCTAAATTTAATTTGCCAAACAACTATCCCAGACTTGTTGAGGGGCTGCCGGATGCTGAAGGCTCCTAAAGAGTTTGGAACCACCTATGGTGGCAACAGTACTCACGTCACATTTCTTTGTAATGGGTGGATTACCCTATTATATATTTGTATATAAA